>JAXIVD010001207.1:92500-95596 GCA_036785275.1 Cancer borealis
TATATGTGCCTTAGTGCGTGAATATATGTATGTCAAGGTATGTTAATTTGTATGTTGAGGTATGTTATATAGTATTTCAAAACTTTACCTACACACCTTTCCTCTTTCAGCCCCCCCCGCCTCCCCCTAACACACCTGTCCCGTCGGATGTGTTGTAGTCATCGCCGAACACACTCAACTCCTTCAGCTTCCCGACAGCGACTTGGGCCACGAAGGGCATGAGGTTGTTAGGGCGGCCTAGCGGATCCTCCCCCATCAGGCCTGACGGGTGTGCGCCGACGGGGTTGAAGTAGCGAAGGGAGACAAGCTGCCACGCCTGCAATAACAAACCACTGCAACACCAACACACACACACACACACCAACACCAACACCAACACCAACACCAACACCAACACCAACACCAACACCAACACCAACACCAACACCAACACCAACACACACACACCCCAACACCAACACCAACACCAACACCAACACCAACACCAACACCAACACCAACACCAACACCAACACCAACACACACACACACACACACACACACACACACACACACACACACCCACACACCCACACACACCCACACACACACACACACACACACACACACACACACACACACACACACACACACACCCCAACACCAACACACTCACACACACACACCCCAACACCAACACACTCACACCCCAACACCAACACTCACACACACACCCCAACACCAACACCAACACACACACCCCAACACCAACACCAACACCAACACACACACACACACACCAACACACACACCAACACACCAACACACCAACACACCAACACACCAACACACCAACACACACACACACACCAACACACACACACCAACACACACACACCAACACACACCAATGTATCATATCATATATCTGTATATCATTGTTAATTAGTTTTAAGTTATTCATTGTTTTTAGCCGAGAGTGTGGTGTGTGCGGGTAGGGAACTTCCATCTCCCTCGCAGATAAAGGATCTCGTGCCGCTTCCAATCAGAAAGCTCTGTTTCCGTGACGTCATTCTCCCGGGTCACTCCAGACCAATCATAGGCGCGTACTCCACCTGGAGTCGACCTTTCCTGACCGCGGCTGAGCCCACACCCCTTGCTTCTCGCTCACTTCTCTTCCGGCCTCCACTCTGTCGAGTAGCTCATCTCTCAGCCTGCTACCACCATCAACAAGTCGTTTCGTCATCTCTCTCAAGGCAGGCTAAGGTCATAGTCACTGTATATTTGTATATCTACATCGAGTGTGTTGTTCAATATATCATCTATATCAAGCCGTGTGTGTTTCAACAAGACCTCCAGTATCATCCACGCTACCTCTACTCTTCCAAGCCACGCGGTGACCACGTGGGTACCAGGCCCGGTACCAAGAACACATCCAATTCCGATACAATTGGTGAAAACGGCTGGCAAACATCTATTCAATACAATTGGTGTGCAACGGTGGTATTCGTCCTTCCAAGCGACGAATTATCAAGCTTCATCTTCCTCCGTCGTCTCTACACTCACCACGTGCATAGTTCCGCCCAGTAAGTGACTCCACACACGCCTTTGCCTCGCCCACCTCGTGTTCTCCTCTACGCCCTGCAGTCGCTTCGTCGCCCTTCTGCAGTAGCATCTGTTCCGAGTGAGTACAAGCCTCCTCGCCCTGTTGTTCAAGACGCCCATCACCTCTACCTCCATTTTGTTCGCGGCGCGCCATCTTCGCTGCCCACGCATCACCACGTGGCGCCCTCAAGACGCCCATCGCCCTTCACCACGTGTCCCTTCAAGACGGTCATCACCCATCACCACGTGGCCCCTCAAACAAGTTCTCCACGCCCTCACCACGTGTCTCCGCCCTCAAGACGCCCATCGCTCTTCACCACGTGTCGCAGCCCAGAAATACGCCCATTCACCACGTGACCAGTCAGCGCCCACGTGTTCCACCTCCTTGGTCCTCTGCTATTTAAGTACCTTAGTTCTTATTAAAATTTTCTCTTTATTGTGCTAGTTATTCTACATTTTTTGTGTACACTCAGTGTTTCTCTGTTTCCTTGTGTATTTCCTCAACGTGATCACGATGTCTAACGACCAGTCACCTCACACACCCACACCTCAGGTTACTCTCATATCTGATAATGTCTCAATTCCTCCTTTTTCTGGTACTAACTCTGAATCAGTCCAAGCCTTTGTCCGGCGTGTAAATGATGAATGTACACGTCGCTCAGCTCATTCTGATGTGGAAAAATTAGCCATTTTAAAATCACGGATTTGTCATGACCCATCTAGTCTTGCGGGAAAACTCATAAAAACCGATAAATTCCTCAGTTTTTCTACATACGATGAACTCACCACAGCATTAATTTCTCATTTCTCTGGTCACTCAAAATTAGGTGCAACTCATTCCTTCCTCAAAATTGCTCAAACTCTCACTAATATTGCTCGTTCTACTCATGATGTGTATAAGGCAGAGAATATTGCATCCTCTCTCAGTGCTGAGTTAACAGATCAAATGAAATCCTCTCAGTGGATTGACGCAAACAATAATATATCTTCTACTGATTTCAAACGCCTTATGTCGTATTTCCTGTTCCTTGTTCAGCTCGATTCACCAACCTTCACCGTTGCAAGCGACATTAAATTCAGTAAGGAAGATTTCTTGTATGATCTGTGCAAGAAAATAGAGAAATCGCCATCTGTTCCTCAGCCAGTAAGTTTAGTTCAGTCACCGCATTCCTTAATCAAGTCCCCATTTTCTCAGTACCGAAGCTCCCCCCCTCAGAGCCCATCTCCACCGTCAAACACTCATTTGTCACGTTCTGATCAACGCTCTCATTCTCGTCACCGTTCATCCTCCCGTGACTCGAGAAAGGTAACATGTTACCGATGTGGACTCAAAGGTCACGTCTCGGCGGACTGTCGAGTAATGCTTGACGAAAGAGGTTATCATAAATTCAACAGTAATGCCTTCTGCTCCCTTCATAATAAACGCGGTCACTCACTTGAGGAATGTCGCCTTTTCCAGCAATAAATGCAGTCTTCTCAATTTTCGGGAAACGATTCGCGCCAGAGCCTCGC
>JAXIVD010001208.1:0-22500 GCA_036785275.1 Cancer borealis
CTATGGAAGGGGGGAAGGGACAGGCGCCCCCACCCACACTCAACGCCGACCAGATGCATGTGGTGAGTGATGGGAAGGGAAGGGGAGGGAAGGGAAGGGAGGGGGTGGGGAGGAAGGGAAGGGGAAGGAAGGGGAGGTAAAGGGAAGGGAGGAAGGAAGGGAAAGGGAGGGAGGGTAGATGGGGAAGGGAAGGGGTGGGAGGGGAGGGGTGGGGAGGAAGGGAAGGGAAGGGGAAGGGAAGGGAAGGGAAGGGGAAGAGAAGGGAAGGGAAGAAAAGTTAATATGTTATTTTATTTTCAATTTTTTCTCATAATTTTTCGAGCTAGTTTTTATTTTATTATTATTTTTTTTTTTTCTCCGTGTTTTTCTCTCATTTTTTTCATCTCTTCTTTGTTGTCATTATCCTTCCTTCCTTTACTTCCTTCCTTCCTTTCTTTATTATTATTATTATTATTATTATTATTCCTTCAATCCTCTTTATTATTATTATTGTTATTATTTCCTTCCTTCCTTCCTTCCTTCCTATTATCATCATCATCATTATTATCATCATCATTATTATTATTATTCTCTATTATCTTTTATCTATTTATTTATTTATTCATTTATTCTATCTAATTATTTTCTCTACTACAGATACAAACTTAAACAAATAATTACGTATTAATTATATACATTAATTAACTCACTGAGGTTAATTATTACACTTACTACTACTACTAATCCATTTATGTTGAGAGAGAGAGAGAGAGAGAGAGAGAGAGAAGAGAGAGAGAGAGAGAGAGAGAGAGAGAGAGAGAGAGAGAGCACTGAACAGACACCTTTGAATAGAGAGAAGGAGAAGGAGAAACAGATGAAGAGGAAGAAGAAGAAGGAGGTAAAGAAGAAGAAGAGGAGGAAGAAGTTAGAGGTGGTATAGAAAACGGAACTACACCTATAACTCCAACTATAACTACACCTACAACTTCACCGCTGGTTAAGTTGGACCTTCAAACGACCCTTGACAAACAGGTAATGAGCTGACCTCTCGTCAAGCCAAGCTGACGGCTGAATGACCTCATCTGACCTCACCTGACCTGACCTCATCTGGCCACGCCCACTCCCACCCTCCCGGCCAATCACGAGACAATATGGAAAGAGAGAGAAAAAAATAAAAATAAATATATATAATTGTGTGCAAAATTATCGCGATTATTATTATTATTATTATTTTTATTTATTTTTTTTTTTTATGAACGAAATTGTGGACATTTTTTTAATGGTGCGGTAATTAGTTTAAATTATTAATACTAATTATTGTTATTATTACCTACATCAAGCAGCCGTCAGCTATGCACTCTTGTTTCCTTAATTACTAACTGTTTCTATTACTAATTATGTATATTATTATTTTTTATTTATTTATTTATTTATTTATTTTATTTATTTATTTTTATTTTGCGTTAAGATTTTTCATTATTCATTTTTTTATTTCTTATTTTTATCTATTTATTTATTTATTTATTTTTATTTTTATTTTTTTACTGTTTTCATTCATTCATTCATTCTTCATTTTATTTATTTTTAAATTTTTTTTTTTTATCTATATATTTTTGTGTTTTCATCGCCTTTTTTTATTTCTACTATTTATTTATTTATTTATTTATTTATTCATTTATTTTTATCATAATGCTCCCTTTATTTTCATTGTCTTATTATTTCCCTTATCTATTTGGAATTATCATCATTATTATTATTATTATTTATTTATATATATATCCTGTTTATTTATATTACTTTGGCTTGACTTAAAACCTTATTGCTTCTGCTGTTTTTTCTATCTGTCTAATGCTGTTGCTGTTGCTGTTATTGCTGTTGCTGTTATTGCTGTTAATAGTCTACGCTAACTATTTACTATCACTACTAAGTTTGTCTTGATATAGAAAGAGAAGAAGAAGAAAAAAAAAGAAAGAAAAAGAGGAGATAATAATTAGTCAAGTATAATTATTTCTGAGTATCACAAAATCATAATAAAAAAAATATATAATCACCGCCTAATAAGATGAAATTAAACACGAGACTTGCAATGTTATATGCATCTGAGGCTGTAGCAGCAATAAGCCTTTTTCGCTCTCAACATATACAAGAGAAAACGTCAATATTCAAGGCGGCACTATGATAAAATCTAAACCTATGACAAATAACGGTAAAAGGCAAGTCCATTTTTAGCCTCTATAAAGAAGAAAAAGTTTGAAAAAGGAGAAGAACGTAAGAACATAACAGTATATATATGTTCTATTTGACGTTTGAAAGACAAGAATTATTGAAGAACAGAAGAACACAAGAACATAACAGTATATATATATTCTATTTGACGATTGAAACAAAATTTGAAGAACAGAAGAACAATAAGAACATAACAGTATATATATATATGTTCTAGTTGACGTTTAAAAGATAGAAGAACACAAGAACATAACAGTATATATATGTTCTATTTGACGTTTGAAAGACAAGAAAATTTGAAGAACACAAGAACATAACAGTATATATATTTTCTATTTGACATTTTAAAGACAAGAACACAAGAACATAAGAACAAAAAGACTACAAAAGGCCAGCGATGATCTACAAAAAGCAGCGACAGAAAATACAGTGTTCATTCTACAAATTACAGAATACAGTCTACAAAGATGGTTACAGGAAGAACACAACTACATAACTACAAAAATAATACATAATACCATCAAAATATACTGTTTAGCGGACATGTTTGAAGCAACGGACTTTTTGAAGGATAAAAAGTCCGTTAAATCAGAAATCCGTTAAATCGAGGATAGAATGTATATACCAAACATTAGCTATAGCTGTAGTCTCTCTCCTCTCTCTCTCTCTCTCTCTCTCTCTCTCTCTCTCTCTCTCTCTCTCTCTCTCTCTCTCTCTCTCTCTCTCTCTCTCTCTCATTGTATTTGGCTCTAATTTAGGCATAGTATTAATAGTATTTTAATGTTATAGATTCTCGCTCGTGTGATTTGTTGTATTATATTGTATTGTATTGTATATTGTATTGTATAATTTAATGTATGAATGAATGAATGTCTGAAGCTTTTGTATAATTTCGTATGATTTTCAATGTTGGTTTTTTTTTTAATGTGGGTTTTTCAGCTTGAGTAATTTTGAGATTCTAGAGTTTTTTTCATTTTTTTTTCATTATTAATTTTTTTCATTTATTTTTTTTTTATTTTTTTTTTATTTATTTATTTATTTATTTTTTTTTTTTTCATTGTTCATTTTGTTCATTTTTTCATTTTTTTCATATCATATATATATTTTTTGTGTATGTATGAGTCAATTTGCTTTGTATTATGGCTTGGAATGCGTGTACGTGTGTGTGTATGTGTGTGTATATGTATGTGTATGTATGTATGTATTGAAAAAAATATATATAAATAAATAAAAATTAGGAAAAAAAATATATATATACCCTGAAACATTACTTCCCTTATCTTCCCTTATACCTTATACTTTCCCTTATACCTCATACCTTATACTCTTCAAACTGCAATAATAATACTCCCTCATACCTTATACCTTATACTCTCATCCCTCATACCTTATACTTCCTTATACCTCATACCTTATACTACCTCATACCTTACACTCTTCAGACGGCCGAGCTCAACGCAGCGAGAGAGCGAGTGCGAGAGCTTCAGAACCGCCTTCAAGAGCTCGAGGACAACCTTCAACTCACCCAGAAGGAGCTGGTCAAGGCTCAGGAGATCAACTCAAGGCTCCAGCGTGACTTGAAGGTACGAGGAGGAGGAGGTGGTGGTGGTGGTGGTGGTGGTGGAGGATAGATTATGGAGAAGAAAAAGTTTATGGAATTTGAAGAAGAAGAGGAGGAGGAGGAGGAGGAAGAGGAAGTGTAAATCAGTAGAGGAAGAGGAGGAGGAGGAGAAGAAGGAGATAGAGGAGGAAGAGGTGGAGGAGGAGGAGGAGGAGAATAAATAAAGAGCATTGCTAATCTAACCAAACCACATTTCTTTACCACACAGAAGTACATAGCATAGAAGGAGGAGGAGGAGGAGGAGGAGAAGAAGAAGAATAAATAAATAAATAAATAAATAGATAAATAAAGAGCTAACCTAACCTCCCCCCCCCCCCCCCCCCTTTCTTTACCTCACAGGAGAACGTGGCACAGAAGGAGGACCAGGAGGAGAGGATTGCCACACTTGAGAAGAGATACTTGAACGCGCAGAGAGAGTCCACTTCACTCCACGACCTTAATGAAAAGCTGGAGGAGGAACTCAAGAACAAGGAAGCCCAGTACAAGGTGAGGGTGTGTGTGCGTGTGTGTGTGTGTGTATGTGCGTGTGCGTGTGCGTGTGCGTGAGAGAGAGAAAGAGGATGCTACTTTGGCTTGTTATCTAAAGGTTAGGTTATGTTAGGTTCTCAGTCATGCTGATCACGAATCTGTAATTAGTTTTGTCATTACTATAATATTTGTATTTTCCATTTTTTGGCCCGTAAATTCCACCAGAATTGAGGTTGAAAAATGTTTTCCCATTTTACTAAGTAAATATTAGTCCTACAGGAACATTGTATAGAAGTAAAGTTATGCAGTTTGATAATTTCTATCTCATAGTGTCATCATATTTCCAATAACTCAAATACTTTTGAAGAAAACATAAATTTTATGAAAAAAATTAATGCATAATACTTTACACTCCTACATCTATAATTACATTCCAATTTAATTTCACTATAGCTCAATAGAAGGAACGTCTCCTGCTCTTTCTTTTATATTCTATACGTTTTTTACGTAAACCCCAAACATTTCGAGTTATTTCAAAATATGTGATTTATCTCAAAAATTCTAAGGGTGTACCCTACGAAATTTCATGAAAATTTCCACACCTCCGAATCTCATGAAAATTGTTACAATGATGTTTTGGGTCATAATGAACACGAATCTGGACTTATTTTCATCATTACTATAATATCAAACTGTATTTCACCCTTGCTTACATAATAACAAACTGTATTTCACACTTCTTGCCTAATAATAACAATAATGAAACCACCATTATTACCTAACTTACAATATTATGAAAGCAATGAATACCAAACACTCCACACACACACACACACACACACACACACACACACACACACACACACACACTGTAACCACCACCCTCACCTCCCGTTACAGTTACAGGAGGACAAGATACGAGCGTTACAGGAGAAGGTGGAGCTGAGTGAACAGAAGCTGGCGCAGTATGCCAAGCTGCCTGACGTCGAGCAGGAACTCAAGCAGAGGATGGAAGCCCTACATCAGGTGCGTGGAGGAGGAGGTGGTGGAGGAGGTGGAGGAGGAGATGGAGGAGGTGGAGGAGGTGGAGGCAAGGTGGAGGAGGAGGTGGAGGCAAGGTGGAGGAGGAGATGGAGGCAAGGTGGAGGAGGAGATGGAGGCAAGGTGGAGGAGGAGGTGGAGGCAAGGTGGAGGAGGAGATGGAGGCAAGGTGGAGGAGGAGGTGGAAGAGGAGGAGGAGGTGGAGGCAAGGTGGAGGAGGAGGTGGAAGCAAGGTGGAGGAGGAGATGGAGGCAAGGTGGAGGAGGAGGTGGAAGAGGAGGAGGAGGAGGCAAGGTGGAGGAGGAATAATATTTGCATTATTATTATTATTATTGTTATTTATTTATTTTATTTATTTATTTATTTTTCTTATCTTATTTTTGTATTGATTTTTTTTTTTTTTTTTTTAATTTATTGATTTTTTTTTTTTTTTGGTGTGTTGAGTGTGTACGTATGTGACTGTTTATTTATTTATTTATTTGTTTATTTATTTATTGTTTTATATCAATGTGTATATAATTATTGCCTCTTCTTGGCTGGCTTTGTATTTGTTTTTATTTTTATTATTATTATTATTTCTATTTTCTTCCTTCCTTCCTTCCTTCCTTCCTTCCTTCCTTCCTTCCTTGTTTTCTTCCTTCCTTTCTTCCTCTTCTTCCTCTTCTCATTTATAAATTTATCTCCTATGAGTGTGGTTTGCTCTCTCTCTCTCTCTCTCTCTCTCTCTCTCTCTCTCTCTCTCTCTCTCTCTCTCTCTCTCTCTCTCTCTCTCTCTCTCTCTCTCTCTCTCTCTCTCTCTATCTATTGTTTGTTTTTTGCTTACAGGTCTATGTTGGAGAGAAACACACACACACACACACACACACACACACACACACACACACACACACACACACACACACACACACACACACACACACACACTCCTTCCACATACAACCATTTCATTAATATACATTTCCTAATATCTATGTTGTATTTCCTGATGTATTTTCATGTTGCATACGCCCTTTGTGTCACCTAGTGTGTTATGGGTCAAGTGTTAGATGTATAACAACCTCAGTGTAGTGTTAGGTGTGTTAAGTTACCCTTCTTCGTGTCGCTTATAGTTTTGGGAATCATAATGTGTCGTTACGTTTATACTCTGGTCAATCCTAATTCCCAAAAGTTTTTCTAATTCTAAATTCGAAAACTCAAGAATATTTTATCACTAGTTTTATATTTATTTCTTAAAACGAACCTTCAAATTTTTTTTATTTATTTTTTTATATATACATTAAAAGATTACTGGTTACGGTCAAACAAAAATAGATTAAAAAATTCCCGCTTGTGGCCAGAGCCTGTAAAGAGGACAGTATAACGCATAGAGTCAATGTTTCGAGGTGCAGTTTAGTATGAGAATCGTGTTGACACTCACCTTTTGAAAGAGTTTAAGTCATAGGCAGGTGGAAAAACAGACAAAGGAAGAGAGTTACAGAGTTGACCAGTGTAAGGGATGAAAGAGTGAAGATACTGGTTAACTGTTGCATTAGGAAGATGGACAGAATAAGGATGAAAGAGTGAAGATACTGGTTAACTGTTGCATTAGGAAGATGGACAGAATAAGGATGAAAGAGTGAACATACTGGTTAACTGTTGCATTAGGAAGATGGACAGAATAAGGATGAAAGAGTGAAGATACTGGTTAACTGTTGCATTAGGAAGATGGACAGAATAAGGATGAAAGAGTGAAGATACTGGTTAACTGTTGCATTAGGAAGATGGACAGAATAAGGATGAAAGAGTGAACATACTGGTTAACTGTTGCATTAGGAAGATGGACAGAATAAGGATGAAAGCGTGAACATACTGGTTAACTGTTGCATTAGGAAGATGGACAGAATAAGGATGAAAGAGTGAAGATACTGGTTAACTGTTGCATTAGGAAGATGGACAGAATAAGGATGAAAGAGTGAAGATACTGGTTAACTGTTGCATTAGGAAGATGGACAGAATAAGGATGAAAGAGTGAAGATACTGGTTAACTGTTGCATTAGGAAGATGGACAGAATAAGGATGAGAAGAAGTAGAAAGCCTTGTGCAGTGAGGCCGCGGGAGGAAGGGGGAGGCATGCAATTAGTAAGTTCAGAAGAGCAATCTAATCTTACTTGTTTTTCATATATTAATTACATCAATTTGGATCCAATTCTGAGTTAGAGGTTCCATTGTACTTATATATATACCTGTTGTTGTTGTGTTGTGTTGTTTTGGTGTTGAATTAATCATTGTTTTAGTGACGTTTATATATGTGTAGTTTTGCCCAAATGTCAAATGTCAACACCCACCTTCTGTCATCTATTGAAAACTACCTTCTATCATTTATTGTATTGTTATTGTTATTGTTATTGTTGTTATTGTTGGTGTTGTTGTAGAAGAGAGGAAAGTTTGTCCCTCCCTCAACTTACTGTCCTTGCCTCCCTCCCTCTCTCCCTCTCTCCCTCCCTCCTGTTCCCTCCCTCCCTCCTGTTCCCTCCACTATCCCTCCTTAACACAACCAAACCATCCCTCTTTGATTTTTGTCCCTCCCTCTGTACCCTCCCTCTTGTTCCCTCCCTCCCTCCCTCCCTCCCTCCCTCCCTCCCTCCCTCCCTCCCTTCTTAACACAACCAAACCATCCAATTTTTCCCCTCAACTGTACCCTCCTTCCCTTTTTTTGTTCCCTCCTCTGTACCCTCCCTCCGTCCCTCCATCCCTCCCTCCCTCCTCCACTCACCCTCCCTCCCTCGCGTCATCTTTAGGTACAGGAGAAGCATGGGAGCGCTGAGGATCGCATACAAAGACTAGAGAATCAATTAGATGAGAAAGGTGCAGAGCTACATCGCCTTAACCAGAGACTCAAGATGAATGAAGAACACAACACAAGGCTGTCTAGCACCGTGGATAAACTACTGCAAGGTGGGTGTTTGGAGGGGTGTTTTGGGTGGGTGTTTGGGGGTGTTTTGGGGGTGTTTGTGTTTGTGGGTGTTTTTGGTGTGTTTGGGGGATGTTTGGGTGCGTTTGGGGCTGTGTATGTGTATATATATGTGTATGTGTGTGTTAGATAAATATGTAAGTGACTATTGCAACACACACACACACACAACAAACACAACACACACACACACACACACACACATACACCCTCACCTCACCTCACCTTACCTTACCTTCCAGAGTCTAATGACCGCCTCCAAGTCCACCTGAAGGAGAGAATGCATGCGCTGGAAGAGAAGAACGGACTCACTGCGGAACTGGAAAGAACACGGAAATTCCTGGAAGACTCGACGCAGGAAAAGGTAAGAAAGAACGGATGATAAAGATGAGAATAAGGAGAAAGTAGGATAATAATGGAGATAGAGAGATAGTGAGATGATGATTGGGATTGGGAGAAAGTGAGATAATGATTGGGATTAGGAGAAAATATAATAGTAAAGGAATGTGATGTTAATGAATAAGGATAATGAGGTAGAGATAATGATGATAAAGATTAGAATAAGGATAAAAAGTGATAAAGATAATGAGAATAGCGATAATGAAGGATAATTATGCCTTGTAGTAATAATAGTAATGATGATAATGATGTAGAATAATTAGAGAAAGTAATTGATGATAATGAGAATAATGATAATGATGATGAGGAGAAAGATAATGAGTAATAATAATGATGATAGGAGTGATAGGCAATGATAATGATGCATGATAATGAAGATAATGTTAATGATAGTAATTTTCTCCCAATCAGATTTAAATTAAGGAGAGTCATTATATATATATTTTTTGTATAATTTAATAATGTTTCTTGAGATTGAATTGTGTGTGTGTGTGTGTGTGTGTGTGTGTGTGTGAGTGTGTGAGTGTGTGCGTGAGTGTGTGTATTGAAGAGTTAATAGCAAGGGTATGTGTGGGTATGTGTATGTGTGGGTAGGTGTATGTGTGTATGTATCTGTGTGTCCATGTGTGTGCGCGTGTGTGTGTGTTTAGTAACCTAGTGTCTTGCCAAAGGACCGGCTTCATCATGAGTTGAGTAACCTGAAGGCAGACATGGAGACAATGTTCCCGGAAGAACTGGTCGGGTAAGTCAGGCTTAACCAAACTAAACCTAACCTAACCTTCCCTTACACACTAAACTATCTCTATCTCTCTCTCTCTTGGTGTTCGCTTGATGTATCGCTTGTAGCTCGTTCTTTTATTTCTCTTCTTTTTTTGTTTCTTTCGCTACAGAATGAAATATTGAAGGAATTGTCCAGACGGCAACTCGAGGCTGAACAGCTCAAACAACAATTATTACAGCAGGAGATTGCCTTCAATATTAAACAAACTGAAGCTTTGACAAGGTAATCACTAGCAAGGCTGAACCTCACACAACCTCACCACAACCTCCTCACTATCTCCCTCACCACCTCACCTGTGTTATCCTGAGGGGGTAGGGGCTGGAGGGCATGTAAAAAGTGCCCCTCAATCACTCTATAGACAGCCAGACAGACAGACAGACACACACAGACAGACTGACAGGGCCAACAGTCACCTTTGCCTGGTCACTCACTATCTAGCTTGTGTTTTATTAAGTTTGGTGATCAATCTTCTAATTAGATTCACACTTTTTTATTAAGTTATTATTCTTACAGATAGGAAAGTTATTCTCACACCCTCTACCCTCCCCCCCTGGAACACCCCTGGATACCTGCCCCCCCCCTTCCAACACACCCCTGGACATCCCCCCCCCTTGCATGTCATTAGTATAGGCAGATGTGGTGTTGTCGTCACACTCGGATTAAAACAAATACCATACGTGGCGTTTATTGTGTGTTGCTAATGAATAAAACAAATAAAACGTAAATAAAACGTAAATAAAACGTAAATAAAACAAATAAAACGTAAATAAAACAAATAAAACGTAAATAAAACAAATAAAACGTAAATAAAACGTAAATAAAACAAATAAAACGTAAATAAAACAAATAAAACGTAAATAAAACAAATAAAACGTAAATAAAACAAATAAAACGTAAATAAAACAAATAAAATTTAAATAAAACAAATAAAACGTAAATAAAACAAATAAAACGTAAATAAAACAAATAAAACGTAAATAAAACAAATAAAACGTAAATAAAACGTAAATAAAACAAATAAAACGTAAATAAAACAAATAAAACGTAAATAAAACAAATAAAACGTAAATAAAACGTAAATAAAACAAATAAAACGTAAATAAAACAAATAAAACGTAAATAAAACAAATAAAACGTAAATAAAACAAATAAAATTTAAATAAAACAAATAAAACAAATAAAACGTAAATAAAACAAATAAAACGTAAATAAAACAAATAAAACGTAAATAAAACAAATAAAACGTAAATAAAACGTAAATAAAACAAATAAAACGTAAATAAAACAACAACTCTCAAATCTAAACAAACATACAATACGCAAAGTTTATTCTCTCTTGCCAATAAATAAAACAAACCAAACGGAACGCGTGTGTGTTTGTGTGTTTGTTTGTATTTAAAGTGATTTCACAGCTTTAGTTGAGTCAGTTATTGCAAGGACACCATTACCAACTCTGACCTAATTATTGTTATTATTATTACACTGCATGATTAATGATGATGATGATGATAATGATGATGGTGATTTACATTGTCAATTTTATCATTATCAGAAGGAGGAGGAGGATTAAATATTGTAGGTATTATTATATTGTTATTAATGTTATTTTATTTTTTATTATTATTATTATTATTATTATTATTACTTGATATATTTAATCTCTATGTTTATCTTGCATCAATCCATCTTTTCTATTTTCTCTATGTCACTTCCTATTACTATTACTATTACTATTTATATGTAATTATTATCTTCCCTTATTTCATTGTTATTTCAACGTATTTTTATTCACAAATTTCATGCAGGAAGATTATCAATTGCATTATTCTTGGTCCAAAATATTACATGTCTATTAATTAAAGTCAATCATTATTAATTCATATAAGTAAAGATTTAAGATTATATTTATAAGTTTTGGGTCAATAATGATTTCAATTATAACTGTTTTCATTAATTTTCGATCAATTGTTCATAATATTACATCAATTTTCACTCATTTTCATAACTTTACTCAGTTTTTTTAATTAATTTATTTTTTTTATATATATTAAGCATAGAATTTACCTTCCTTTGTGCTTTTATCAATCTTATTAATCAGTCCATTTCATCAATTTAAAATCATCTTAATATTATAAAAATCCTTATCTTATCCTCCTATCCTATTCTTCTATCCTTATCTTATCCTTCTATCCTTCTATCCTGTTATCCTATCCTTCTATCTTTCTATCTATCTATCCTTGTATCCTTATCTTCTTGTATCCTTGTATCATTCTTATCATTTTATCATCCTTATCCTATCCTTCTATCATCCTTACTCTATCCTTCTATATCTCTATCCTTCTATCCTTATCTCTATCCTATCCTCCTCATCTTTATCCTTATCTTATCCTACCCTCCTTATCCTTATCTCTATCCTACCATCCTCACCCTTATCCTTATCTCCATCCTACCCTCCTTATCCTTATCTCTATCCTACCATCCTCACCCTTATCCTTATCTCCATCCTATCATCCTTATCCTTATCCTCTTCCCCCAGGTCAGTGTCGCCCAACGGAGGTGACTTTGTGAGGAGCTCGTCACACACAAGCTTTGAGTCTCGTTCCCTCCCCCGCCGGCCCCCCTCAGCCGGCCCACCCGCACACAAACGCACACCAGGCACCCTTGACGATGAGAACACACAGGTGGGTGGGCGTGTGCGCGTACCTGTGTGTGTGTGTGTGTGTGTTTGTGTGGTGATTTTGTGGTTCTTGGTTTTGTTTTTCTCGTTTTTAATACATAAGTGAGTGGTGTGTGCGTGTACCTGTGTGTGTGTGTGTGTGTACCTGTGTGTGTGTGTGTGTACCTTTGTGTGTGTGTGTGTGTGTGTGTGTGTATGTATGTCTTATAATTTTGTGGTTTCATATTTTTCTCTTTTTTTTTTTCTTTTTTTTCTGTCGCTGTTTCTCGTTTCTAATATACATAGGTGAGTGCTGTGTGCGTGTACCTGTGTGTGTGTGTGTGTGTGTGCCTGTGTGTGTACCTGTACCTGTGTGTGTTTGTGTGCCTGTGTACCTAGGTGTGTGTACGTAATAATTTTGCGAATCCATATTTTTCTCATTTTTCATCTAAATGCTATATCTCATTTCCTCCCACTCCTCCTCCTCCACCTCCTCCTCCTCCTCCTCTACCTCCTCCTCAACAACCTCTTCCCCTCCTCCCCCCCCCCCCAGGCTAACACGGGTTGGGAGATGGCAGGGGGACACATGCAAGGTCAGTTCAGCGGCGAGGGAGGTGACCTTTCTGACGGTGAGGGTGAAGATGCGGAGTCAATCTTCTCTCACATGGACATGCTCTCCCCCTCCCACCACACCGACGCTCAGACACTCGCCCTCATGCTGCAGGAACAACTAGATGCTATTAATAATGAGATCAGGTGAGTGTGGTGGTGTGGTGATTGTGGTAATGTGGTGGTGGTGGTGAATTTTTATTTTTATTTTTTATTTATTTTTATTTTTCCCTGGTGTTTCGTCTTTTTTTTTTTTTATAGTTATTTATTTATTTATTTTTATTTATTTTTTCGTTTTTATTTATTTATTTATTTATTTTTTTTTTATTATTAGTGGGGTTTTTTTTTTTTTTTTTTTTCTTCTGTGGTTGTGTTATTTATTTATTTTTTTATTTATTTGTTATTTGTTGTTGTTTCGTCTATGTATTTATTTTTTTGGGTTTGTTTATAGTTGTGTTTTTGTTATTATTATTATTATTATTATTGTTGTTGTTGTTGTTGTTGTTTTTTGGTCTTGTTCTCTCTCTCTATCTTTTTTTTCACTTTTTCTCGTTTTGTCTTATTTTATTTATATATATTTTTTTCTTGTTTTTTTCTTTTTGTCTTTGTCTTTGTGGCTGTGTGCTTGTTTTATTGTTTGTTTGTTTGTTTGTTTGTTCGTCCGTTTATCTATTTATCTATTTATGTATGTGTGTCTGTCCTTATCTCTCTCTCTCTCTCTCTCTCTCTCTCTCTCTCTCTCTCTCTCTCTCTCTCTCTCTCTCTCTCTCTCTCTCTCTCTCTCTCTCTCTCTCTCTCTCTCTGTGTGCATGTGGCTGTACTTACGCCCTTCTTCCACTCACTAGATTAATAATACACCAAACTATTATTTATATTAATTAGTTATATAATTATTGGCTCAGGATAATTTTATATCTATTTTTAATATTATTTATTTATTTATTTATTATTTTTTTGCGTAATTTTATTTATTTATTTTATATTTTTTTATGAGATCAAGATTTTTATTTTTTTTTTTAATTTATTTTTTTTCCTAGATGTAGATTTTTTTTTTATATATATATTTGTTCATTTATATTTATTTATTTATTTATATATTTATTTATTTTACGAGGCTGGTCTGTATATATATTTTATTTATTTATTCATTTATTTATTTTATTTATATTATTTACGAGGCTGGTTTTTATACATTTTATTTATTCATTTATTTATTCATTTATTTATTCATTTATTGACACCATTTCCAAGGCTTGTGTATGTATGTAATTATAACATTAGTAATACATCTAAATTAACCACACATATAGATCACAATTATTATTATTATATATATTTATTTCACCAATGCTTCCTTAATTAGTCTATGTTCACTAATGGCACTTAATAATCACTTCAATCTATTATATTATCACTAATTATATTCACTTGCTAATGATAACCTAACTTGCTTGTTGTAGAATTATATATATATTGGATTATTTATTTACCTATGACTGTATCGCTTGTTAAGTCTTGAAATCACTGTAGAAATTGGTATATTGTATTATTTATTCATTTATTTATTTATTTTTATTTTTATTTTTTGTATATGAATCTATAATCTAACTTTGCTTGATGTGTAAAATTATTATTACTTTATATTCTGTATGACACTTTGTACTCTCTTTCTTTCTTTCTTTCTTTCTTTCTTTCTTTCTTTTTTTCTTTCTTTCTAATTCTCTCTATATCAGTTTGTTTTGGAAATGAAAAAAACAAAAAATGACATGGAACAATTTATTTCATTTATTTATTTAATAGGCCAAAAGGAGGATAACATTTTGAATTTACGTTACAATTAATATTTATTTTTTCTCCCCCCCCCCCCCCTCCGTCCCCCCCACAGTCAAAAAATCAAAATAATAATAATAATAATAATAATGAATTTAGTTTATTATGTTTCTCTCTCACAGATAGATGGACAAGAAGAAAATTTCACATTAATAATAATATCCTTCCTCCTTTATTTGACTTATTTTCTCTATAGATTTATAAAGAGAATCAAATAATAATAATAATAATAATAATAATAATAATAATAATAAATTCATTGATAAGGATAAGGAGACAGTGAGGTTGTAATACATTTTCTTTCCTTAATTATTTAACTTAACATTCAAGTATTGTTATATATATATCTATGTGTTTTTTATTAATTTTCTTCATCTTTTTTTAATATTCTTGTTTAATTGATTGATGCATGGTGGTGGTGGTGGTGGTGGTGGTGGTGGTGATGGTGATGGTGATGGTGGTGGTGGTGGTGGTGGTGGTGGTGGTGGTGGTGGTGGTGGTGGTGGTGCATTTATATTGTATTCTATTATATTTTATTATTATCGATATCTATTAATCTATCTATCTCTCCTTGTGATGTCTGACACACAAACACACACACACATTGTTGTTTTCGTTTGCATTCTATCATATTCTATCCATCTTATCTATCTATCTATCCATTTATCTATCTAACACACACACACACACACACGTTGATTAATTTCATTGTTATTGTCGTTTGTATTCTATTATATTATCTATCTATCTATCAATCTATCTATCTAACTAACTAACACACCCACACACACATACACACACACACTGATTTATTTGTTGTCGTTTTGTATTCTATTGTATTATATTCTATACTATACTTATCTATCTAACACACACACACACACATACAAACACTATTAATTTCCTTGTCATCACCATCATTGTCATTGTTATGTTGGTGACGTTGTTGTCTGACGCTGGTTTGCTTCTCCTCGGTACAGCAGCCTAGTTGGGGTTAGAGGAGGGAGTGTGGGGGGGACAGAGGCTTATTGGGGTGGAATGGTGTCGCCTCAACCCCCTCCTTCGGCGTGGGATGCCATGCCAGACCAA
Source organism: Cancer borealis (assembly GCA_036785275.1). NCBI lineage: Eukaryota > Metazoa > Arthropoda > Malacostraca > Decapoda > Cancridae > Cancer > Cancer borealis. The sequence continues at coordinate 15,650 of JAXIVD010001208.1, forward strand.
CATTGCAGGTGCATGAACATATATACTCACACCTAGCACTACTATTTTACTATTACTATTACTATTTGGACTATTTTTTGCTGTTTGTGTTATTCTTGCTACTTGTTAATTTTCTTTCTTGTGTGTTGTTTTAGTTGAATTTTTTTTTTTTTTGCTACTATTACTACTACTACTACTACTACTACTACTACTACTACTACTACTACTACTACTATTTTTACTATTACTTATATTATTGCTTCTACTACTTAATATTTTTTTTCTTTTTTATTGTTTTTTTGCTGTTGCTACTACTACTACTATTACTACTACTACTACTCTTACTACTCCTACTACTACTACTCCTACTACTACTACTACTACTACTACTACTACTACTACTACTACTACTCCTACTCCTACTACTACTACTCCTACTACTCCTACTACTACTACTACTACTACTACTACTACTACTTGCAAAATCTGATAGTAGTTGCTGCCAAACCTCCTCTCCTTGTACTGGCTCCTGATTGGACGAGAGCACTGTACCCCTGTAACGCTGGCTCCTCATTGGCTAAGCTGTAATGATCCACCCTCAACAGTAACCAATCAGGGCTGTTTATCTGTATTCCTGTATTTTTATTTATTTTATTTTATTATTAGTAGTACGTATATTGATTTTATTTATTTTTTGTTTAATTCAATTTTTTTTTATATATTTTTTATTTTTACGTTTTTTGTCTGTTTATCTATTATTATTATTGCGATTTTTTTTGTATATATATATTTTTTTTTGCTTATATATAGATACAAAATGGTGATAATTGCTTCCTCCAATGTTGTAATATTCCTATTTTTTTTGACCGAGACCAATTACCATCTCGTTAATTAAGTCCAGATACAGTAAAATGATCATTCAAATTAATTCTCTTATAGATAATGATAATGTTTATATTTTTCTATATTTTCCTTATTGTAGATGTATAATTTTTTTTTGTACATCATTAACAGTAGGTTTTATAGAGGCTATTTGGTTAGATTTAAATTTATTATAGTGACGCCTCAAATATTTACGTTCTCTTTTGAATATGTTGAGAGCAAGAAAGGCTTATTGCTGCTACAGTTTCAGATGCATATAACATTGCAAGTAGTGTTTGGCCACTCGACGGTGATATCAAATAGTAATAATAAGTGGATATTAAGGGGGATCGAACGCTAAATTAACATGATCAAACGCTAATCACTGTACCACGGCCTCTCAAAATTATATGTATTTTTATATAAACAACGGTAAAAATATGACTAAAATCACCATAAGGTTAATTCCAACTTTGCGAATTTGCATTTTGTGTCTTGCGATGTCGACCAGTTTCACACAATTTTTTATATTTATTTATTTATTTATTTATTTATTTTTATATATAACATTAAAAAGGTAAAAAAAAAATTGGAGGGAGCATTGTACATTTTTTCAACATTGCAAGTTTTTCTTAGAGACGCCACAAAAAAAAAAGATAAAAAGGAGGGAGAGGAGGATTGGCAGAGAAAGTGAGAGTGAAAGAAAAAGAAAGAGAAAAAAGAGAAAGAGAGAGAGAGAATGCAAGATTTAATTAAAAGCTTATCTTCCCCCACACTCCCTTCTCCTGTACTTCAAGTTTAAACCTTTCCTTAACGTGACCTTATCTTATCTTATCTTATTATTAGTAATGCTTGACCTTAGTTTGCATTAATACTAACTAACAATAACATTACTTAATACTTTATAGCAAGCATTTTATACCTACTCACTGTGTATGCTTTCAACCTCACTCACACACACACACACACACACACACACACACACACACACACACACACACACACACACACACACACACACACTATGCTTAATTAATACAGCTTTACTAATCAATTTTATGTATAGTAAAAATAAACTTAATTCAAAACTAATCATTGTTAGGAAAATGTTTAGTAAAGTTGATGTTAATTAAGTGATAATTGATGTTAGGGAGGAATGGATTATAATTGATGTTAATGAAGTGATAATTGATGATCGGAATGTGTGTAGTGAAATTTAATGATCAAATTATAATTGTTAGGTAGAAGTGGAGTGAAATTGATGTTAATTAAGTAATAATTATTGATAGGAAAGTCAAATAGAATAAATAATTAAGTTTTGATTAGCATTATGAAGAGGTCTGATTAAATTAACGTCATTAAAGTTATAATTATGGCTGTTAGTCAAATAAAATCATTAATAATAGTAATAATTATCGCTACTAAAACATATAGTCATTTAAAATAAGTAAATAATAAAGTTTCAATTACGATTATAAAAACGTTTGATAAAATTTACGTCATTAAAGAAATAATTATCGCTGTGTTGGCAAATAAAATGATAAATAATAGTAATAATTATCACTAAGAAAACAAATAATTCAAATAATAAAGAAATAAAGTTAGGTTTGAATCTATCATTATAAATATAGTTGATCAAATTAACATCAATAAACTCATAATTATCGCTAGAAAACACGTAATCAAATAAAAATAAACAAAAAATAAAGTTAAATTCACACCACCATTATAAAAACATCCAATCTAACTAACAAAAAAAAAAAAAACCCACTAGCGAAATTTCACTCAAAAATCAAAAATAAATAAAATAAACATCAAAATACACCATTAATATTAAAAAAACTGGTGTATTTTGACCTATTCCACTACAAAATCACACTCAAAAAAAAAAAAATAAATAAATAAATAAACAAACATACACCATTATTATAAAAACTCACTCAAAAAAAATGAAAATAAAAATAAATAAATAAAAAAATAAACATAGACATGCACCATTATTATAAAAACTCACTCAAAAAAATGAAAATAAAAATAAATAAATAAAAAAACAAACAAACATACACCACTATTACAAAAACAACACAAAAAAAAAAAACTAATAAAAAAAACATAATCATACCCCATTATTATAAAAACTTGTGTTGTATTCTGACCTATTCCTTCTCAGGCTGATACAAGAGGAGAAGCAGACGACCGAGGCGCGCGCTGAGGAGCTGGAGAATCGGGTCGGGTCAGTAGAGCACATGATGTTAAGGGGGAGGTCACTGGAACGACCCTCCCCCCCATCTCAGGTCGCTCCACTCCTAAATCTCACCATTCGCCATCTAGGATTATTTACAGAAGTACCACACGGTGAGTTCGGATCGATTCGTTTCGTTTATATTTATTTGTATTTGGTATTGTCGTTTATTGAATTTTTTATTTTTTTTTATTTTTTACCTTTCTGTGTATTATTATTTTTTTGTTTTTCTCTCTCTATCTTAATTTTTATTTATTTATATCTCTTTTATTTCACTTTTTATCTATTTATTTTCATTGTTTTTTTTCGTAATCTATCTATCAATTGCTGTCCTTGTTTTGGTTACTATCTCTCTCTCTCTCTCTCTCTCTCTCTCTCTCTCTCTCTCTCTCTCTCTCTCTCTCTCTCTCTCTCTCTCTCTCTCTCTCTCTCTCTCTCTCTCTCTCTCTCTCCTAGTATAAAGGCATGCCCATATATAGTGTAGATATATAGTGTAGGGGAAAAAGAGAGTTAATTGGTTAGTAATGCTTATGTATGTATGAAGAAATGCAAAATTAGAGATATTTCACATGTTGCAAAAAAATGTATGTGTACTTACTTGCTCACTCGCTCACTTTCTCTCTCTTTCGCTGTCTCTCTTTCTTTTTCGCCTTTATTTTATTTTATTTTATTTTATTATTTTTTTCCCTCTATCTTTTTTTTTTATCTCGCTCTATCTCTCTTTTTTCTCTCATTCTTCCTCTCTCTCAATTTTCTTCTGGCTCTCTTTCTCATTTTTTCTCTCTCTCTCTCTTACTCTCATTCTCTCAGTTTGGTCTCATTCTCTCACTTTCGTTTTTCTCTCTCGCTCTATTTCTCGCTCTCTCGCTCTATCTCTCGCTCTAATTTGAAGCTTGGTGTGGGTGGTGAGGATTCTTCTGCTTTACTGTTAGATTAGGTTAGGTTAGGTTAACATTACCTAACCTAACCTATATATATATATATATTGGCAGGGTGTGGCTGGGTGGTGGTTGTGGTGGTGGTGGTGGTATGGTGGTATGGTGGTGGTGGTGGTATGCTGGTGGTGGTGGTGTGGTGGTGGTAGTGGTGGTGGTGGTGGTGGTGTGGTGGGGTATGGTGGTAGTGGTGGTGGTGGTTGTGGTGGTATGGTGGTGGTGGTGGTGATGTGGTGGTGGTGGTGGTGGTGGTGGTGGTGGTGGTGTTTTGAAAAAGACTGGTTCAGAATTTTTTTTTTATTTATTTTTTTTATATATGCTGTTTGTTAAGTGTTTAATTGGCTTTATTTTTGATGTTTTTTATTTTTATTTATTTATTTATTTATTTATTTTTATGGGTGTGTAAGGCTGGTTGTGTGTGTGTGTGTGTGTGTACGTGTGTGTGCGCATTTGCTTTCAGTGTTGCGTTTTAATACGTTTGTTTGTTTGTGTGTTTGTTTGTTTATCCACACATTGCTTTCACTAATGTCATGTGCGTTTCTATGTACGTCAATGGCTTATATATTTATGTTTTAATTCAATTTTTTCCTCACTTACACGACTAAAGATTTTATACACATTTATTTACACACACACACACACACACACACACACACACACACACACACACACACACACACACACACACACACACAAAGTCCTTCCTTATGTTCCTTATATATTCGTTTCTGTTGTGTGATAAATTTTGAGAAAGTGAATCAATAATTTTGAACCAGATGTGTAATAGAAAGAATTTTGAACTTCAGGAAGGTTATACTCTCTCTCTCTCTCTCTCTCTCTCTCTCTCTCTCTCTCTCTCTCTCTCTCTCTCTCTCTCTCTCTCTCTCTCTCTCTCTCTCTCTCTCTCTCTCTCTCTCTCTCTCTCTCTCTCTCTCTCTCTCTCTCTCTCTCTCTCTCTCTCTCTCTCTCTCTCTCTCTCTCTCTCTCTCTCTCTCTCTCTCTCTCTCTCTCTCTCTCTCTCTCTCTCTCGTTACCTAACAAACTCAAGCCACACAAACATCACCTCACCTCACCTGCCTTGCCTTCACCTGCACTTTCGGGTGACTCCGGGTGACACTATTAGGGTGTAACAGTTCACCTGAGGCACCTGTCACCCGCCCCCCCCCCACAAGGAAGGGTGAAGCAGGGTGATGCGGCGGGTGAAGGAGTGTACAGGGTGGTGATTACCTTCCTCCCTTATGTTGTGTGTGGTTAAATCAGGTTAGGTTAGGTTAGGATAGGATAGGATAGCATAGGTTAGGTTAGGATAGGATAGGATACTAGCTGTCTAGGTTAGGTTAAGTTAGGGTACAAGTTACTAGCTGTCTAGGTTAGGTTGAGTTAGGTTAGGTTAGCTCTAAGGTTAGATTAGGTTAGGTTACAAGTTACTAGTTGTGTTGGTTAGGTTAAGTTAGGTTAGGTTAGCTCTTGGGTTAAGTTAGGGTAGGTTAGATTAGGTTACAAGTTTCTAGCTGTCTTGGTAAGGTTAGGTTAGGTTAGGTTAGGTTAGCTCTTGGGCTAGGTTAGGTAAGGTTAGGTTAAGTAAGTTACTAGCTGTCTTGGTTAGGTTAAGTTAGGTTATGTTAGGTAAGGTTAGGTTAGGTAAGTTACTAGTTGTCTTGGTTAGGTTAGGTTAGCTCAGCTCTTGGGTTAGGTTAGCTAAGTTTAGGTTAGGTAAGTTACTAGCTGTCTTGGTTAGGTTAGGTTAGCTCTTGGATTAAGTTTGGTAAGGTTAGGTTAGGTTAGGGTACAAGTTACTAGCTGTCTTGATTGGGTTAGGTTATATCTTGGGTAAAGTTATATTAGGTTAGCTCTTGGGTTAGGTTAGGTTAGTATACAGATAACTGGCTTCATGGTTAGGTTAAATTAAGTTAGGTTAGGTTAAGTCTTGGGTATAGTGTACAGATTAAGTTAAGTTAGGTTAGGTTAGGTAGAGTCATTGGTGCAGTGTACAGGATTTTGTGTGTGTGTGTGTGTATGTATGTATGTGCGCGTGTGTGTGTGTGTTACCTTCCCCCCTTACGTGGTGTGTGTCTTGGTAGGCTCCGGCCGGCATGTCCCCTTCACATATGTACAAGTTTATGAGTGAACGGCGATATTCTGGAGACTCTCTGCCAGGATCACAGGTAACTAAACACCCCTCGTACCCCGTAACGACCCAACCAACCAACCCCCCTTTACTTATACTACTAATACTACTCATACTACTCATACTACTTATACGCATACTGATACCATCCATGCTACTACTACTACTACTACTATTGTGGTTATTAATACTCTAACAGCTAATAACATCCATCCATATTGTTACTACTTCTACTACTACTATTACTACTATTACTATACTACTACTACTACTACTTCTTATACTACTACTATTACTTATACTACTACTACTACTACTACTACTACTACTACTACTATTACTTATACTACTACTACTACTATTACTTCTACTACTACTACTACTACTACTATTACTACTATTACTATTACCACTGCCACGCACCTTCTTTCCATATTAACTAACAAATATTAAAAATTTTTTGTGTCTATGCATTGTGCTAACATATATTTAATTAACATTCTTCTTGCATTTACATAATATATAATGAATTACAGTGTATACTACTACTACTACTACTACTACTACTACTACTATAACTTGTCACTCTTTACTTTCATTCATTCAATTACTAAGAAAAAAAAGAGAAAGAAAATGAGAAAAAGAAAGTAATTATTTATTTATTTATTTATTTATTTATTTTTTTTTTTTTATTTATTTATTTATT
>JAXIVD010001208.1:27500-30000 GCA_036785275.1 Cancer borealis
GGAGGATTTGCGGAGGTACACCCCGCTACCTGAGCACTCCCCCGCCTCTGGCCTAACACCCGCCGCGCAACACCACCTCCCATGCTCACCAGGGTACTGTATATGCTGCCACACTAACACCAACACCACTACTACTACTACTACTACTACTACTACTACTGTTACTGTTACTATCATCACTGTCACTACTGTTATCACTACTGTCATTATTATTATTATCAGGTACTGTATATGCTGCTACCTCACCACTACTACTACTACTATTACTATCACTACTATTACTACTATTATCATATTTTATATTTATTTTTATTTTATTTTTTCATTATTGCTGCTTTTATCGTTTTTTATTTCATTGTCATTACTACTTCTACTTCTACTTCTATTACTATTACTACTATTGCTACTACTTCTACTACTTCTACTACTACTACTACTACTACTACTACTACTACTACCATCATTATTTATTTCGTATTTCTTCACCGTCATCACTATTATTATTATTATCATCATTATTATTTTTACTTCTGTTTCCATCATCATCACTTACACACACACACACACACACACACACACACACACACACACACACACACTAATCTAACTAACTAACTAACACTTTGTCGTTCTTTCACACTCGTTAAACTTAATCATCGACAAATCTTTTTTTTAATATAATTTACTCACTTTTAATAATCTTGGACTGGTTGAAATGTCGTAAATGTTTATTAAATTGCCGTTTCTGACCCCCCAAAAAATTATCTGTTTGCTGTATAATATCAATCCAAACGTATAAAAATCCCCCGTTTGTTTAAATATTGATCTAAATTTGCGTTTTATATAATTTTAATCGTAACAAAAATTCTCCGTTTGTTTAAATATTGATCTAAATTTGCGTTTTATATAATTTTAATCGTAACAAAAATTCTCCGTTTGTTTAAATATTGATCTAAATTTGCGTTTTATATAATTTTAATCGTAACAAAAATTCTCCGTTTGTTTAAATATTGATCCGAGTTTGTGTTTTATATAATTTTAATATCAACAAAAATTCTGCGTTTGTTTAAAATATTCATCTAAGTTTGCGTTGTATATAATTTTAATAGTAACAAAAAATCTACGTTTGTTTTAATATTCATCAATAATTTCAGTCCCATTTACTTGATACAATATTTATTCATAATTACATAAGTCATAGATGAAAAAATATGTAAAGAAAACGGTGTGAGAGAAGGACGTAACCCCAGCCTTTATATTACAAGTTTTCCTACACGGTGAGATGCTTACCTTATCAGCTTAATTAATGCTTACTAACTGTACCGGCTTTGTAACTAATTATACCACTAATTAATGTTTATATAATTAACACTAACTATACTAACCTTTCCTATAATTAACAATAACTCAATTAACTTTCCGTAATGATGTCTATATTAACAATCTATAATTAATAATACAACAATTAACTTTCTATAATTAATACTTACTAAATTAACTTTCTATGATTAATACTAACTCAATTAACCTTCCCTATAATTAATGACTTCAACTAACTTTCCTTATAATTAATGATACCTCAATTAACTGTTTTTTCTAATTAATGACCGTCAAATTAACTTTTTTTCTATATAATTAATGAAAATCAGGTATTATTTATTTATTTTTTATTTTTTTTTCAGTTTTTTTATCATTATTAGTTTTGTTCTTGATGAGGTTTGAACAGAATTTGGAAAGAAAATTTAGAAGAAAAACAATATTACAAAAAAACGAATCTATTGGGAAAAACAAAACAAAAAACAGCCCCCCCCAAAATATATTTAACCCCCCCCAAAAAAAATTATTTCACCCCCCAAGAAAAATATTTAATCCCCCCAGAAAAAAAAAATTAACCTCCCCCCACGAAGAAAATATTTCACCCTCCCCCAAAAAATATTTCACTTTCCCCCCAAACAAAATTTCACCCCCTCGAAAAAAAAAATTCACCCCCACTCAAAAAAAAAAAAAGTGTAGCATCTCACTGCAAACAATTAGGTTATGTATACACCATTCATGACCTTATCTGACCTTATTTGACCTGATCATGACCTTTTCTGAACTTATTTGACCTAACCATGACCTTATCTGACCAAACCATGACCTTATCTGACCTGAACTGACCTTCATGACCTAACCTGACCTTCCCTTCATAACCATGACTCCATGACTTTATTTGACCTAACCATGACCTAATCTGACCTTGACCTTATCTGACCTCATGACCTTATCTGACCTTGACATGACCTTATCTGATCTGACCTTGAGTAGTGGGTCAGCTTGCCTCACCGTTCAACACACGTTTGTTTGTTTACGTCTGACCTTACTCGTTTTATTCTAAGCTTGCTAGCAAACAAACACGCAAGCAAGCAAACAAGCGCTACCTGTGTGTGTGTGTGTGTGTGTGTGTGTGTGTGTGTGTTTGGATTGACCCTAAGCCTGCCTAGTTGTGCTTTTATGCTTT
>JAXIVD010001208.1:37500-47500 GCA_036785275.1 Cancer borealis
CCACAGGCCCGGCAGCTGTTGGATCAAGAATTCCGTAACTTGCTGTCTAGCGGCACCGACCGAACCGATATAAATAAATCCTGATATGAGGCCCCGGCGGCGAAGGATGCAGAGGCCAGGCTGGTGTAGGAGGAAGAGGAGGAGGAGGAGGAGGAGGAAGAGGAGGTGGTGTAATTCCCTACTTCCCTCCTCCCTCAGTGTAAGAATTCATCGTTTTCTTCCTCCCGGTGAAGGATAACTAGCGTCCTACGTTTAGGATGCGTCAAGGACTTCTCCCCCCGCCAAGGTCAGCGAGGCATCCTTCACCCCGCCACAAACCCTCAAGGATATCACCATTCCAACCTCATGAAGGAGAAGGAACCCTAACACTCCCTGGTGAAGGATACCTAAGGATGTCATCTCACTCCCTGCTACTGAAGGACGCAGGGAAGGATGACTATGTAACTTAATTCTGTACAACTAATACCATTACCTGTAGGATACTTCTGAGTCCTCCTTCAGCATCCTGAGGCGTGGGAAGGACTTGTGTGAGGCAGTGTAGGATGGAAGGACGCACCCTCAATCTAGGGAAGGAGTGCTGCTGGCCTCCTTCCCAGAACCTCTAGTCTAGGATGTGTGGCAGCCAAGGGAATGTACGATTACCACACCACCACGCACTGTTGGAGCTGTCTGTCTAGCTGGCTGGCTGTCTGTATGGCTATCTAGTTGGTTATCTGGCTATCTGGCTGGCTGACTGTCTAGCTGTATGGCTGGCTGTCTGGATGTCTGGCTAGCTGTCTGGTTGCCTATCTGACTGGTTGGCTGGCTAGATGTCTGGCTAGCTATCTGGCTGGCTAACTGTCTATCTGGCTGGCTGTCTGTCTGGTTGGCTAGCTATCTGGCTAGCTGGTTGGCTGTCTGTGTGGCTGGCTATCTGGCTAGCTGTCTGGATGGCTGTTTAGCTGTCTGGATGTCTAGCTGGCTGTCTGGATGTCTATCTGGCTGGTTGGCTAGCTATCTGGCTAGCTGGTTGGCTGTCTGTGTGGCTGGCTATCTAGCTGGTTGGCTGCCTGTATGGTTATCTGGTTAGCTGTCTGGATGGCTCTTTAGCTATCTGGCTGTCTGGATGTCTATCTGGCTGGCTGACTGGCTATCTGACTGTCTAGTTAGCTATCTGGCTGGCTAGTTGGCTGTCTGACTGGCTGTCTGTCTGGCTATCTGGCTGGCTGTCTATCTGTCTATCTGGCTAGCTGTCTGTCTGGCGGGCTGGCTGTCTAGATGTCTGTCTGTCTGGCTAGCTGTCTGTTGGCGTCTAAAGGACAGGAGACAACAGTGGAGAAGTTTTGGTGGTGTGTGTATAGGTGGAAGGCCTGATGTGTACGTGTGTGTGTGTGTGTGTGTGTGTACGTGTGTGTGTGTGATGGTGTAAGGACGTACACCACTATCAGGTCAGGCGATGAGATGGAAAACAAAGGAAGGAAATGAAGGAAGAGAATGAAGAGAAGAAAATGAAAGAAATGAATGAAGTGAAAGAAGTAAAACCGCCACATCTTTGTGCTATAACCTAAACCCTCAACAAGGAAAAAACTCAAAAATAAAAAAACGGAAAAAAAAGTATATATAAAAAAAAATAAAAACAACTTTGTACAGAAATATGAGTCAGGAAGAAGCTGATTATTATTATAAAGTGTGCTAGAGCTGTTGATTATGACAGTGTGTGGGCGTGTATGTGCGTGTGTGTGTACGTGAGTGTGTATGAGTGTATGTACATGTGCGTGTGTGTGTGTGTATATGTGTGCATGTATACATCTCGGTGGTTCACATTAGCAAGTCGACACGCTGAGTGAAGTGTTAATTAATAGTCACAAGGACACAGAGAAAATGTTGTTAGATAGTAATGGTTCTGTAACAAAATTTAATCCTTCTGTAACGCTTCCCCCCCCTCACCCCCTCACCCCCCCCCCTCCCCTAAGTAATTTAATGAATAACAATTAGATGTGAATCATTAGACGAAGGTTCACGGGCTGCTACACTGTCTAGGGCGTGTGGGTGTGTGCTGTTGCTATCTAATTATGTTTGGGTGGACCTGGTAAGCTTATAAACACTGTCTAATGTGTTTTGGGTGTTGGTGACAGCTTAAATCAGCCAGCTTGTGTATAGGATTCTCAACATTCAAGCTTAGGAAGTTGGAAGGATATATATTGATTGATTGATTAGGGAGATTTTGACAGCTAAAAATACATTCCTATACTAATTTTTTTGGTTTATTGACAGCTAGGTAACTCGTAGGAATTATTGGGATGTTTTAATGGGTGAACCAGCAAAATGTCATAAGTTTTAGGTATGTTCTGACACCTAAAAATACCAATATAGTTTTAGGATGAAGTTACAGCTAGAAAACGCAAGTCTGTGATGTTTTGTGGTACAATATTTTGCAGTGGTGGGCAGTCCGTCAGTACCGATGGAAGGTCCGTCAGTCCGTCACTGGCGGACTCCCGTTTCGCTGGCTGACTGACGACTGACGGAAACTTTGAAACACTGACGGAATAAGCGCCGACGGAAGCGATTTTCGGCCGTCACCCGAACCGTCACTAACCCGGAAAGCAAAGACGACACACTACAGAAAATTCTACGTGACCGCGCTGCGTCATATCAGTAGCCTGCTGGCTTTCGTAATGAAAGATTGTCTGTCGCAAGCTCTCCACTTCTGCGGTGCAGTTTTAAGTTTTTAACTTGTTTCAAAAGTTTCAACTTGTTACAAAAGAAATTTCTGTAGTGTGGACGGGGCTTTAGTATTCCAACCCGCGTTTGATCAAGTGAAGTAACATTGTTTAAATTGTTTTTCACCGCATTTCTCGATTTTTATAGATCATGGATAAATATCTTATTAGCAGAGACAGGAGCAGGTGCAGGAGTGTGTCTACTGATGGACGTGATAGTGATTATTTAGCGATGACGGAAGTGCGGTTAAAATAACGATGACGGAGTGATGGACTGGCGGGCCGGCCGCTGGCGATTGACGAATGACGGACCGGCAAAATTTACTGACGCCCACCACTGGTATTTTGACAGCTAATAAACCCAATTTTGTTTTGGGAAATATATTGACAGCTAAGGAATACAAGCAGAAATTTTGTGGTAATTTGACAGCTAATAAACCCAATTATGTTTTGTGAATTATATCGGCAGCTACGGAACGCAAGCAGAAATTTTAGGGAGATATTGGCAGCTAGGAACCAAAGTCATGTTAAATAGAGGTGATAATAATAATGAGTTAATATAATGACAGGTCGAAGACCCAAGCATGTTAGAAGTAAGTGTATATGTTCACATCCCTTTGATCAGTGTGTTGAGGCGTGATTCCTTCAGCCACGGAGTTTAATCGATCTAACCAAAATAAGCCCACACTAAAATTACTGTACGTACATCCGCCGCCTCCCCAGCCGTGTGTGTGGCTGAGACGGCTGCTCACCCAAGTGTCAATACGCACATAGCTTTGTATTGTATCTGTCTGTGTGTGTGTGTGTGTATGTATGTATGTATGTGTGAGTATGTGTGTGTGTGGCCGTCTCTGTCGAATCACAGTGTTCACGATGTCACGATTTCCAAGCCTCCTAGCGTGTGCGTGCGTGTGTGTGGATAGACAAAGTGTTCGTGTGTGGGAGGTAAGACATTGACAGCAATCTTCCCTACCTTACATGCCAAATTGTCTTTGTAATTAATGTGTGTATGTAAAGATTGAAGTGTTACACGGAGAGTCAAGTGGGCGGTGTTTGAAGGCGGTGGTGTGGTGTGGTGCAGTGTAGTGTACATGCACACACTCACGGCCTCGGTGTTGAGTGTGAGCGATCGTTTCTGTGAAACTCGTGCAAGTACATACGTAGTGTTCTGTTCTCAAAGAAGATGTTCAGTGTAGTGATGATATGCTACTCGCCTCATTGTTGTGTGTGTGTGTGTGTCTGGCCGCGGGAAACGCACACACTCACGCGCACATACACATACATGCACATATACTCAACGCAAAGACTGTGTGGAAACTGTGGCAAAGTTTGTGTGATGTGGAGATGAAAAAGAAACATCAGACACAACTCTATACATACATACATGAAGAAGTGTGTGTGTGTGTGTGTGTGCGCGTGTGTGCGTGTGTACCCGGGCTTCATCACTGCTCCCAATCATCCGCGTGTGTGGGTAATTCATTATATATATAAACAAAAAAAAACCAACCCTCACTTACTTTACGTTCGTGTTCCATTGCTTTACACCTCACCCCCCCTCCCACCCCCCTCTCCCCCTGGTGCTGTGTGGCTGTCCCCCCTCCCCCCTCCCCCCCTAATGTGATATGGTATCCAACCCCCCATAATCACCCTTGCTACTAGATTACATTACATTAACAAACTGGTCATTACGTATATATATAAAAAGTACATATATTTATTTTTTGCGTCTGTTAGTTTGTAGGATTCGGCGCCGGAAGAGGAAGAGGTTTTGATCTTGATCTTGTCCTCTTATTTTTTTCTCTTTCCGTTTTTGTCCGTTACTCCAGATGTTTGGTTTTGAGTTTTATATTTTAAGTTTAATTTATCACAAGTGTCTGTCTGTCTGTCCCACGTAACCAAAACTTTATACTTGCCCGAACCACCACCTCTATTATTTTAAACCGTTTAATAATCCTTGTTTTCTAGTTATTTATTGACAGTCCTTTTCTCTCCTCTTGACCTGTTCCCGCGCTCTTATTGTTTACCTTTTCCTATGTGTGTGTGTGTGTGTGTGTGTGTGTGTGTGTGTGTGTGTGTGGTTGGGCAGCTAAAAGGACCACTTCCCTCAAAACAACCATTCCATTTCTCTTCTCTAATCCATTCCTCTACCTGCTGTTACATTTTTTTTTTTTTTTTTTTTTTTTTTTTTTTATTATTATTTTTTTTTCTTCTACATCTCCATAATTCTCCTCTTTATTACATCCTTTATCTTATCTCCTTTCTACACAGTTTATTATTATTATTATTATTATTATTATTATTATTATTATTATTATTATTCCAGTTTGTCCTCTCACACACACACACACACACACACACACACACACACACACACACACACACACACACACCTCTTCACCCGTTGCCTCAAACACTGCACTCCTTCACAAACGGTAATTCTCGCATTTATTGATATTAACAAAACACGTAAAAATCAAAACAAACTAAATTAATCAGGAATATAACGATTGAATTAATGGGAGAAAAAAGTATACGCCAGATGCAATGTTAAGCTAAAAGGCAAACGGCAGAGTAAAAAGATAATAATAATAATAATAATAATAATGATAATGATAATGATAATGATAATGATAATGATAATAAGGCAAAACGTATAAAGTATTACTGAAGAAAATGTAAATTGTAAAAAAAAAACTGAATTCTATTGATAAAAAGAAAAGAAGAGGAAATTTGAACACAGAAAAGCTGAATGTTAAGTGCCTAACCATCTCATTAATTGTCCAGTGTAAGTGTATTTGAGTGTTAGTTAAGGCAGAGTGAACATTGAGGGAGAGAGAAGGAAAGAATAACGTTACAAAAAGATAAGAGTCATTGTTTTGGTATTGAACGCTTGAACGGGAGGTGAGGAAATGTTATGTTTATGTTGTGTGAAGATTGGTATTAAGTTTTCATGTTATTTGTGTTTTGTGAAGTGAGAAGGAGAGTGAGGATTGGAAAATACGTTTTTTTTTTTTTATATATATCACAAACTGTTGGCGTTATTTGGCGTAGGATTATATTTTTTTTATAGTGATGCCTCGAATGTTCACGTTTTTGGTGTGTGAACATAATGGTTAAAAGATTAATTAAATGGTTGTAGGTCCGATGTAAACTCTTAAAAGTGATCGAAAAATATTGCATGCCTTTGGGTATAAAAATTGCTCATTTGTGTGTTAAAAAGCTTTCTTAGTATGCCGTTAGGTGTAAACATTGCCTGTGTTTCAAAAATATTGTTGTTTGTCATTTGGTATTACAACTAACCATCTGTGCGTTAGAAAAATGTCATGTTATCATATTTGGTCGAAAAACTAATCTTTGCGTATTAGAAAAATGTAATTATTTGGTATTTGGTTTAGAAACTGACTTACGCGTGTTTGAAAAAAATATCGGTTTGCCAATACGTATGAAAACTGCCCTTCACACATTGCAAAGCATCTTAATTACGAGTTAACTAACTTTCACAAACTTTATAAACACATCTACACAATGATTATACGAATTTTTCACCTCACTTTGAACACCAAGGAACATAATAATTCTTTTTGTTGTATTGAAAAACCCGATTGATTCTCTGCCAAGATCGAACCTCAATAATAAAACAGTTATTTGTAAACCTAGTAATCAATTCAATTTTATTTATTTTATTTATTTATTATTTTTCATCAAACTTTTATACGTGAAAATGTTATAATATGGGATCATTATTTTTTGCATTTATGTATTTGAAACTATTGCAGAAATTATGTTTATTTATTATTGTTTATTCAAGATCACTAAATTTAATATGGATTTTTTTTCCTTCATAATTGTGTACTTACAGGCAACGGGATTGTGTGTGTGTGTGTGTGTGTGTGTGTGTGTGTGTGTGTGTGTGTGTGTGTGTGTGTGTGTGTGTGTGTGTGTGTGTGTGTGACAGCACATTAATTACGTCAATAATAATAATAATAACATAACTTTATATCTTACTTAACTCAGCGTCGTAACTTGAAATACTTAATTACAGTGGTTACTAAATGAAGGCAAATTGAACTTAAAAACACTAAGAGATGATTACGAATTCCAAAAATGGGTCTTGTATTAAAAGGAAAAAAATATCTATTAAAAAAGAAGAAAATGTTATAGGCGGGGAAATTGACTACTTATATCAAATTTTAAAACGAATTGAACATAGTAAAATTGTATACTTATTTTTATTTTATTTTATTTTATTTAGTGCCAAGTACATTAATAGTTTTATATATTTTGGTTCCATTACATTCCTAACAACATTTCAATACATATTTAAGGTTTTTTACTGATGGTGACGAGAAACTAATATAATTAAATGGTGAAAATGTGTTAATTCAATATACAAAAATAATAACATTTTTTAAACGTTACGAATGAAATAACAGTATATTTTTTTTTTATTATTATTATTGTTTTCACTCATGGTAAAAGAAAATTAATATAAGTTAATAGGAAAATATATTAATTCAGTATCAATTTTTAAAATAATATATAGTAATTGCGTTGTGTAATTATTTGAGTTTTATTTACGTATGAATCATAAATAAATAGCCAGCCAATATTGGCATAAAAGTGTGAAGACTAACATTGAAAACTGTGATAATTGTGATGATTATAGAAAAGTGAACAATGATCATTAAAAAACCACCAGTTGATTATAGAAGGAAATGATTGATTGATTGTAAGAAAGTGTTTTGTTAATTGTGAAGGTACAAAGTGTGGTTATTATTATTATTATTATTATTATTATTATTATTATTATTATTATTATTATTATTATTGTGAACATTTGACCAAAAAATTAATACGTTCAAAAATTACTTATTAATTAACTCCGCTTCTATGTACATTTTTATTATTTTATTGTAGTTTCTATATATTTTCATCATCAAATTAATTATATAAACAAATGAATGTCAGTTTGAACAATATTTTACACCATCAAGGGAGAGAAAAATATATACGTATAATTATATATATTTATTCAACACAAAATAACGTAAAGGAAAAAACAAACAAACTAATTTACAGGTGTTGTTATTGTTGTTGTTTTGCTGTTTGTGTGCAAGACAGTGTTACAACTCTACCTCCTCCCTCCCCCCCCCCCCCTCCTGTACACACACAAACCTCATTTCATATTAATTTTTTTTTTATCTTGTTTTAATGTATTTCACTCTCTCTCTCTCTCTCTCTCTCTCTCTCTCTCTCTCTCTCTCTCTCTCTCTCTCTCTCTCTCTCTCTCTCTCTCTCTCTCTCTCTCTCTCTCTCTCTCTCTCTCTCTCTCTCTCTCTCTCTCTCTTCATTATTACTTTTATTCCAC
Organism: Cancer borealis; assembly: GCA_036785275.1. Lineage (NCBI taxonomy): Eukaryota > Metazoa > Arthropoda > Malacostraca > Decapoda > Cancridae > Cancer > Cancer borealis. The sequence goes on from JAXIVD010001208.1 coordinate 45,568, forward strand.
TTTCATTTGAACGATACATTTTGACTTCTACCTCAAAAATCTTCATCAACTTTTTTAAAATTAATAAACTCATAAGAATTACTTAATACTTCGCTCAAACATTTCATTAACTTTAACATAACATAACTTTAACATAACATAACATAATATAACATAACCAGGAAAATAATTAATTAAGTTTAAACGTTTTATAACCTTATATATGACATTTATTTCACACAAAACATAACATAACATTTATATATATTTTTTTTCTTCAAACATTGACAACATTAATATGACAGCGAATAGGATACATTTCTTAGGCTCGTTACCTTCCCGTTTTCCCGCCAAATTGCAGTTGATAATATGATAAATTTCTTAGGCTTGTTACCTGTCGTTTTTCCCGCCAAATTACAATATTGATAACAGGCCTAAATACATTACCCTTCACCTCCTTATCCTTATCAAAATATCGCCACAGCACAACCAACCTATTTTTTGTATTACATTGTGTCAATTTTGTGCCATTTTACGTGAAAAAAAAAGAAAAAAGAAAGAAAGAAATAGTTTATTTTGCCATAATTACACAAAGGGAAAAAAGAAAAACATGTACTATTATGATTTTTTATTATATTTTTCTATTAATCCTCTTCTTAATATTTTTTTTTCTCTCTTTGGCTTTCGTTCTTTCATATCGTTCCTTCCTTCACCTTTCCGAAAAAAGATCAAATATGGACTGGCCAGGTAGTAGTAATATATATTTTATGTAATGGACCGCCACTGAAACGTAGCTGATTAAGTCTCATTATAGGTCAATCATCCTTACTTAGCCTAACCAAAGTTCAAGGTGGCGTTATCCTATCTCACATCCTATCCTATCATCCTATCCTCAATCCTATGTTAAAGCTCATTCACTCACATCTCACCATATTTTTTCATCCTTTTCGTAAATGTATAGTTAAATTTTAAGTTTATTTTTGAATGCGTGTTATTTTTATTTTTATTTATTTTTTTATTTTTTAGGGGGGAATATGGCGGGAAGATTCTAATGAGCTTTTAGACTAGGATTGACTGACTTTCTCCTTTTATAATATCCTGCATCAACCAATGTAATTATCTGTCTCCTTCTCCATCATTCTTCCTGTTCATACTTTTTATTATTATTATTATTATTTGTTTCCTTCCGATCCGCTGTGTTCCCGTGTGTAATAATTTATCCTGAGACAATACTAACGTTAATGATTATTTGTCTGCGGGTTCACAGTGGAGAAAACATTACTATATTATAATTCTATCTGTCTATCTCTCCTTCCTTCCTTCCTTCCTTCCTTCCTTCCTTCCTTCCTTCGCATATCTTTGAGTCATCCTCTTTCTTTTCGTTCCATCAAATTACTTCAAAAAAACTCATGTAATATATCATTAATAAAAAATGATTTCTAAAGTAGAGTGTGATGCTATTATTGCGTGTACGTATACCTTCCTTCCTTTATTTACGTGTTATTGATGCTTGTATTACACACGCGCATACATACATACACCTACACACACGCACACACACGTCTTGGTCGAAACATTGATCCCCGATACGTGTTGAACATGACCGCCACCACCACCACCACTACCTCGTTGACTTAACAAATGAACATCGGTTACCTGTTCTTTGATCCCTTTTAACTGTTACTCTCTAAGGATAGTAAAACATTGTAATGATGGTGTTTGTTAAGTCTCTAACACTTCCTCAAACACGGAGTCACATCCTCAACAAGTCTTAGTCCAAATTGAAAGGTCAACGAGTTTCATTGGAATCAATTTCACGAATCTGACGGGAATGGATTTTCAATTTTGTGAACCGTAAATCTCGAACACGATTGGGGTTGAACGTGTGTGTGTAATTTTACTACGTAACTATTGGTCTTACAGCAACTTGACATAAAAGTAAGTTTGTAAAGTT
>JAXIVD010001208.1:52500-80000 GCA_036785275.1 Cancer borealis
GGTGATGTACTAAAATGTACTAATATTTCTTTACTTTTATTGACGTTAAGATATAGAAAATGTCATGATTTATACACAAACTTACAAAAACAGTATTATCAGTGTACTTATATAGTTGTAGAATTAGTGGCCTAGCAGCGACAATTTACTACTACTACTACTACTACTACTACTACTACTACTACTACTACTACTACTACTACTACTACTACTACTACTACTACTATAACCTTTTCCTTCCAGGTTGCCCGTCAGGAATGCGTCGACCATCGTACAAGAGGAACAAATAAACGACTTCAGTGTACAAAATGAACCCGTGTTTGGTGAGTGTGTGTGTGTGTGTGTGTGTGTACTTGTGTATGTGTGTGTGTGTGTGTTTACCTAGTTGTATTTCCAAGTATCTATATTTGTACAGTTTTTCCTTCAGTTGATGTACATTCTTTGCCATTATCACCTCTTCCTTCCTTCCTTCCTTCCTTCCTTCAGTCCATTCCAAATACCAACAATTCTTACGGGAAAAAACAATACTTCTTCATATCATTCAATCAAATTCCTTTATACAGTATTTCCTTGTGTCCTCAAATTTCCTTATACAATATTAACATGTGTCTTCTAATATCTCTCCTCTCCTTTCCTTATCAATATTACGTCTCTCCTCTCTCTCTCTCCTTCCCTCCAGGTTACCTCCCGGGCAGCCCAGAGCGGGGGGAGTTGGAGGCGGCTGTGGCCCGCTATGAGGGGAGTGAGGCTGACGTTCCTATCATGATTGGCGACACTGAACACAGAACTGACCTTGTGCGGCACCAGGTCATGCCACACAAACACTCACACAGGTCAGCCAAGGTCAAGGGAAGGTTAGATAAGGGAAGGGAAGGTTAGATAAATTTAGGGAAGGTTAGATAAGGTTAGGGAAGGGAAGGTGAGATAAGGTTAGGTTAGATAAGTTTAGATTAGGTTTAGATAAGATAAGGTTAGGTTTGGTTTGGTTACTTAAGTTAAATAAGATAAGGTAAGATCAGGTTAGGTTTGGTTAAATTAAGTTAGATTAGGTTAGATTTGGTTAAATTAAGTTAGGTTAAGTTCGATAAGATAAGATAAGGTTAGGTTTGCTTTGGTTAAGTTAAGTTAGATTAAGTTAGATAAGATAAGGTTTGGTTAGGTTAGATAAGATAAGGTTTGGTTAAGTTAGATTAGGTTAGATAAGATAAGGTTAGGTTTAGGTTAGGTTAAGTTTGTTTGTGGTTAGATTAGGTTAGGTTATATAAAGTATATAAAAATAGAATAGAATAAAGGAAGAAGACTCCTTACACTAACACCCTCCCCCCCCCATCAGCATCGCCCAGTTTTACTACGCCACGCCTGAGTTGGTCCAGAAAGCCATCAGTGTGGGTGTGGCAGCGAGGCCGGCATGGGAACGCGTGCCACTCAAGGAGAAGTTTGATATATGGCTCAAGGTGTGTGTGTGTGTGCGTGTGTGTGTGTCGGTTATTATATTGTATTAATTTTTTTCATACTACACTCATACCTCATTTTAACGGACAGCTAATATCAACAATTACAATACCAAAGAAAGATGTATAATATAGCACATTATCCAATCTGGCAGGAAACTTAATAACAAAAAACTAACCTTCCCTTCCCTTCCCCCCCTTAGGCAGCAGATTTAATGGCAGGGAAGTACCGCCAGGACCTCAACGCCACCACAATGTTAGGTCAGAGTAAGACAGTCATACAAGCCGAGATAGACGCGGCAGCAGAGCTTGTAGACTTCCTTCGCTTCAATGCACTGTACGCCAAGGAGGGGGTCAAGTGGCAGCCCAGGAGCCCCGACCCCAAGGAGACTGTGAATAGGTTGCGTATTAGAGGCATGGAAGGATTCGTAGCGGCCGTGTCACCGTTTAATTTCACTGCCATTGGAGGGAATCTAGCTTACACGCCGGCTATGATGGTATGTATGTATGTGTGTACGTGTGTTTGTGTGTGTGTTGTAATATACGTATGTTAGAATAGTTATGTTCGTACTGTCCCGTCTGTCTCTAAATCTACTGTGTGTGTGTTTATCTAGTTGTAATATATGTACGTTAAAATAGTTTTGTTTGTACTGTCCCGTCTGTCTCTAAATTTATTATGTATTATCCAGTTTGCTTTTGAAATCATGAATATTTCTTGCATTAATTACTCCTGCATCAAGTTTTTTCCATTACGAATTTTTGACATGACGAACTTTATACCCTATGTACTTTATCCTGACGTACTTTAGGCAAACGAACTTTATCCTACGAATTATTACTATACAAAGTTTTTCTATACGATCTTTTGTCCGGAACCACCCTAACACACATCCCCACACCCTAACACACCCCTGACACACCCTAATACACTCCCCACACTCCCCCAGGGTAACGTGGTGCTGTGGAAACCATCAGACACAGCCATCCTCAGTAACTACACAGTGTACAAGATCATGCGGGAGGCTGGTGTGCCCGGTGAGGTGGTAAGCTTCCTGCCGGCGGACGGACCAGTGTTTGGCGATGCTATTACTGCCTCTGAACACCTAGCAGCCCTTAACTTTACCGGATCTGTGCCGTGAGTGTGTGTGTGTGTGTGTGTGTGAGAGTGTGTGTGTGTTTGGGTGTGTGTGTGTGAGAGAGAGAGAGAGAGAGATTTTTGTATGTATTTTATGTGTAAAAAAGTTAATTTCCTATATGGTTTCTAAGAATTTTAGATTTGTATTAGAAATTATTATTATTATTATTATTATTATTATTTTTTTTTTTTATAATAATTGTAGACTTGTAGTAGTAAAAATTGTAGAGGAATAGTAAGATTTCTTGTATTTATTAAGAATTTTACACTTGCAGTAGTAGCAGTAAAAATAGTAGGTAGTAATAGTAGTAGTAGTAAAGAAGAAGTATTAAGATTTATAGACTTGAGATAGTAGTAGTAGTCATTATAGTGGTACCATCAAACCTAACCTAACTTCCCCCCTCACAGAACCTTCCAGCGTCTTTGGGGTCAAGTTGGACAGAACCTCCCCAAGTACCGTAGTTTCCCCAAGTTGGTGGGTGAGTGTGGGGGGAAGAACTACCACCTCGTTCACCCGTCAGCTCACCCGGAGACTGTCACAAACGGAACACTCAGATCTGCGTTTGAATACTGTGGACAAAAGTGTTCTGCGTGTTCAAGGGCGTATATACCGGAGTCACTGTGGCCTGAGGTGGGTGGATTGGTGTTTGTTTGGGGGGGTTCTGTTTTTTTTTTTTTTTTTTTTTATTTATTTATTTATTTATTTATTTTTTATTTATTTATTTATTTATTTTTTTATTTTTATTTATTATTATTTTGGTGTTCGGGTGTTTTTTTCAGTTTTTCATTTATTTATTTTGATTTAATATTTTGGGTGTTTGTGTGTTTTTCAGTTTTTTATTGATTGGTTGGTTGATTTTTTGATGTTTAGGTGTTGTATTTATATATTTATTTATTCTTTGGTGTAAAAGGTGTTTTTTTCAGTTTTTCATTTTATTTATTTATTTTGATTTAATTTTTTTTGGTGTTTGTGTTTTTCAGTTATTTTTTTTATTTTTTGATGTTTAGGTTTTTTTTTTTAATATATTTATTCATTTATTCATTGTTTGGTGTTTAAGTGTATTTTTTTAAGGGGAAATTTGTAGTTTTTTTCTTTTTTTGTGTGTGTGTATATTTTAATGTATTTATTTATCATCATCTCAGATCAAGGAGCGCATGGTGTCCACGCTACAAGGGCTTAAGACCGGTGACCCTCGGCAGTACGACTCCTTCATGGGTGCCGTGATTGACGCCACAGCCTTCAAGAGGATCAGCAGCTATGTGCAGCACGCCCACACCTCACCCAACCTCACTGTGGTGGCCGGCGGGAAGTGTGATGACAGGTGGGTGCAGGAGGAGAAGGTGTGTGTGTGTGTGTGTGTGTGTGTGTGTGTGTGTGTGTGTGTGTGTGTGTGTGTGTGTGTGTGTGTGTGTGTGTGTGTGTGTGTGTGTGTGTGTGTGTGTGTGTGTGTGTGTGTGTGTGTGTGTGTGTGTGTGTGTGTGTGTGTGTGTGTGTGTGTGTGTGTGTGTGTGTGTGTGTGTGTGTGTGTGTGTGTGTGTGTGTGTGTGTGTGTGTGTGTGTGTGTGTGTGTGTGTGTGTGTGTGTGTGTGTGTGTGTGTGTGTGTGTGTGTGTGTGTGTGTGTGTGTGTGTGTGTGTGTGTGTGTGTGTGTGTGTGTGTGTGTGTGTGTGTGTGTGTGTGTGTGTGTGTGTGTGTGTGTGTGTGTGTGTGTGTGTGTGTGTGTGTGTGTGTGTGTGTGTGTGTGTGTGTGTGTGTGTGTGTGTGTGTGTGTGTGTGTGTGTGTGTGTGTGTGTGTGTGTGTGTGTGTGTGTGTGTGTGTGTGTGTGTGTGTGTGTGTGTGTGTGTGTGTGTGTGTGTGTGTGTGTGTGTGTGTGTGTGTGTGTGTGTGTGTGTGTGTGTGTGTGTGTGTGTGTGTGTGTGTGTGTGTGTGTGTGTGTGTGTGTGTGTGTGTGTGTGTGTGTGTGTGTGTGTGTGTGTGTGTGTGTGTGTGTGTGTGTGTGTGTGTGTGTGTGTGTGTGTGTGTGTGTGTGTGTGTGTGTGTGTGTGTGTGTGTGTGTGTGTGTGTGTGTGTGTGTGTGTGTGTGTGTGTGTGTGTGTGTGTGTGTGTGTGTGTGTGTGTGTGTGTGTGTGTGTGTGTGTGTGTGTGTGTGTGTGTGTGTGTGTGTGTGTGTGTGTGTGTGTGTGTGTGTGTGTGTGTGTGTGTGTGTGTGTGTGTGTGTGTGTGTGTGTGTGTGTGTGTGTGTGTGTGTGTGTGTGTGTGTGTGTGTGTGTGTGTGTGTGTGTGTGTGTTGTGTGTGTGTGTGTGTGTGTGTGTGTGTGTGTGTGTGTGTGTGTGTGTGTGTGTGTGTGTGTGTGTGTGTGTGTGTGTGTGTGTGTGTGTGTGTGTGTGTGTGTGTGTGTGTGTGTGTGTGTGTGTGTGTGTGTGTGTGTGTGTGTGTGTGTGTGTGTGTGTGTGTGTGTGTGTGTGTGTGTGTGTGTGTGTGTGTGTGTGTGTGTGTGTGTGTGTGTGTGTGTGTGTGTGTGTGTGTGTGTGTGTGTGTGTGTGTGTGTGTGTGTGTGTGTGTGTGTGTGTGTGTGTGTGTGTGTGTGTGTGTGTGTGTGTGTGTGTGTGTGTGTGTGTGTGTGTGTGTGTGTGTGTGTGTGTGTGTGTGTGTGTGTGTGTGTGTGTGTGTGTGTGTGTGTGTGTGTGTGTGTGTGTGTGTGTGTGTGTGTGTGTGTGTGTGTGTGTGTGTGTGTGTGTGTGTGTGTGTGTGTGTGTGTGTGTGTGTGTGTGTGTGTGTGTGTGTGTGTGTGTGTGTGTGTGTGTGTGTGTGTGTGTGTGTGTGTGTGTGTGTGTGTGTGTGTGTGTGTGTGTGTGTGTGTGTGTGTGTGTGTGTGTGTGTGTGTGTGTGTGTGTGTGTGTGTGTGTGTGTGTGTGTGTGTGTGTGTGTGTGTGTGTGTGTGTGTGTGTGTGTGTGTGTGTGTGTGTGTGTGTGTGTGTGTGTGTGTGTGTGTGTGTGTGTGTGTGTGTGTGTGTGTGTGTGTGTGTGTGTGTGTGTGTGTGTGTGTGTGTGTGTGTGTGTGTGTGTGTGTGTGTGTGTGTGTGTGTGTGTGTGTGTGTGTGTGTGTGTGTGTGTGTGTGTGTGTGTGTGTGTGTGTGTGTGTGTTAGGAGAAGTAGGAGGAAGAATGTGTGTGTGTGTGTTAGGAGAAATAGGAGGAAGAGTGTGTGTGTGTGTTAGGAAGAGGAAGAAGAGAGTGTGTGTGTGTGTTAAGAGAAGGAGGAGGAAGAATGTGTGTGTGTGTGTTAGGAAGAGAGTGTGTGTGTGTGTGTGTGTTTTAGGAGGAGGAAGAGTAATAATAATAATAATAATTCTTAAGTAGGCTTTTGTGGTTCTCTCCGAGGGCCAAAGGAAAGAAGGTGTTCTCCATTTGACGTTTATTTTCCTAACTTTATACAAGCTAAAAGGGAAGGGTGGATCTTTACAGGGCCAGACTTCCAGCTCCTCAGGTGTCTCGTGGGTTTGGTTGTTGGGCTGGGAAGGGGCGGCCTGGTGGAGCTGCTTGGGTCCTGGCTAGGTTGAGGTGTGTAGCTGGGTCGGTTGGGTCCCCGCTTGGCTGGCGGGTGGACCTTGGCGTGGCGGTGCGGTGTGGTGTGGATGAGGCTCAGGCTCAGGCTGGGGGAGAGAAGAGCCTCAACCTCTGGTCCGCCTTCAGGTGTTGGAGAAGGTGCTGTCTGTAGGAGGCTGATGTCTACAAGGCAGCTGACACAGGGTGGTGGGTGGTGGGTGGAGATGTGGGTGGTGGGTGGAGATGCAGGTGTGGGTGGAGGTGCAGGTGTGGGTAGAAATGCAGGTGTGGGTGATGGGTGGAGGTGCAGGTGTGGGTGTGTGTGGCGGGAAGGTGGTGGTCCAGCGAGGATTAACAGGCATGGATTAGCACTGATAGCCCTCCTTGCAATCCTTGTGTGTGTGTGTGTTTTAGGAGAAGGAGGAAGAGTGTGTGTGTGATATAGAATTGTTAAGAGAAAATACATTGGGAGAGGAATAATTGAAGGAGGAGGAGATGATGATGATGATGATGATGATGATGTAGGAGTGAAAGAGAAGGATGTGTGTGTGTAGGAGGAGGAGGGAATTAAGAAGAATTGAGAAAGGAGGAGATTTAGGAATGAAAAGAGGTAAAAAAAAGGGATGAAGAGGAGGATAGGTAGTTAGAGAAGAGGAGAAGGAGGAAGAAGAAATAAGGAGAGAATGAGAGAAACAGAAGGAATAAAAGTGTAGAAAGAGAAAAGGAAAGAAAGGAAGAAGAGTGAAAGGACAGATTAAATGGGAATAACAAGAATAAACACACACACACACATACACACACACACACATTGACCTAAACACTCCCAAATACACACCTAGACACTCCCAAACACACACATCCACACACCTCAAACACACCTAAACACACACACACACACTGATCTAGACATCCCCAAACACACACATCCACACACACCCAAACACACCTCCAAACATCCTCCCCCCCCACACACACTAACAACCCATGCCTCTATTCCAGCGTGGGTTACTTCATTGAGCCCACAGTGGTGCAAACGACAGACCCACACGACCGCATCATGACCGAGGAAATCTTTGGTCCGGTCTTGACTGTTTATGTTTATCCTGACGCAGCCGTGGGAGACATGATCACCTTGGCTAACGAGTCCACACCTTACGCTCTCACAGGTGCTATCTTTGCCCAGGACAGGTGAGTTGGTGGTGGTGGTGGTGTTTGTGTGAAAGAAATATTATGTGTGACTTGAAATTAGTATCTATTAACTATTCAATTATCTACTATATCTGGATTTACAATGTATAATAGTAGTATTTTGTATTTCTAGACTATTATTAATACTACTACCTAATGTCCTGATATCCGCTGACCACTTTTCATTCTTTGATATCACCGCCGAGTGGCCAAACACTACACAAATTGCTGCCATACTGTCCTCACACGGGACTTGCAATGTTATATGCATCTGAGGCTGTAGCAGTGATTAGCCTCTCTTGCTCTTAACATATTCAATAGAGAACATAAACATTCGAGGCATCACTATAAAAAAGGCAAAATGCAGTCCATCTTAGCCTCTATAAAGCCTACTGGCGCTAACGGTTTGTGATAAAGAAAAAAATACATCTTCCTCTTCCTCATCACCCTTCCCCTTCAGAGCCTGGCTGGCCAAGGCTACAGATGCACTCAGGGACTCAGCCGGTAACTTTTACATCAATGACAAGTCAACAGGATCAGTGGTGGCCCAGCAGCCCTTCGGTGGTGCAAGGATGTCTGGTGAGTGTGTGGGGGGGGTGTGGGGAGGAGGAGGGGTGAGAGTGTGGGAAGGAGGAGGAGAAGAGGGGTAGTGTGGGAGAGTGTGTTGGGGTGGGAGACAGGAGGAGGTGAGGGGGCGAGTATGTGTGTTGGGGAGGGAGGAGGAGAAGAGAGGGTGTGTGTGTGTGTGTGGCAGGGCAGGGGAGGGAGGAGAAGAAGGGGTGAGAGTATGTGAGGGGATGGGGTGTGTGTTGGGGTGGGAGGATGAGGAGAAGAGAAGAGAGGTGAGAGTGTGGGGTGGGAGGTGAGGGGATGTGTGTGTGTGGGAAGGGAGAATTGAAGGGGAGAGAAGGTATGTATAGAGATATGAGAAATAGTTGAATATAGAATGTAGGAGTGAGAGAAATAGAAGAAAGGGAGAGAGGAGAATGAGAGAATGATGAATATTAGAAGATAGGACGAAATAGAAAATAGAAGAATGAGATAAATAAATATACAGGTAGTTATTAGAAGGAGGAATAGAGGAAATGATAGATAAATAGATAGATAGAATTTAAAAAATTGAGAAAGAAAGGTAGATATAAGAATAAGGAACACAGTGCTCATCATAAACATTATCGCCGGAGACCACGGTATCATTTCAAGGATCAAAACGCACACTTTCCTCGACGGACAACTTGGTATTTCGCTGAGTAATGTGTCTTTGAGAACGTTATCGTGGCAAGGGAGTGCGGTGTGATAATGTTTATGACGAGCACTGTAGATGAAATGAAATATAAATCAATGTAAGGATTAGGAAGTAAGGAAATTGTTTTAAATGCATAATTACACTTAATATTATCATCCTTTTCCTTCCTCATAATTACCCTTTACATTACCAACCCTCACACACAATTACACATACATTATAAGAACATAAGAAATGGAGAGACTGCAAGAGGCCAATTAAATGACCTACACGAGGCAGCTCCTTGTCCCCCACCCTTGGAATAATGCAATTATCAACCCTTCCTTCTTCACCTAATTACACATCATTATCACCCCTTCCTTCCTCATAATTATCCTTACATTTCCATCCCTTCTTCATAATTATGCATACATTATCATCCCCTCCTCCTTCCCTTTTCTCACCACATATAATTACCCATCATTACCACCCCTTCCTAACCTCATTACCACCCATTCCTAACCTCATTATCCCACATTCCTAACTTCATTACCACCCATTCCTAACCTAATTACCCTCCCCAGGCACTAATGACAAGGCCGGAGGTGTCCAATACGCCCTCAAATGGACTTCACCCCAAGCCGTCAAGGAAACTCTGGTGCCTCTGAAGGACGTCAAGTATCCTTACATGGGCTAAAATATCCTACGCTGATGATGACAATGATGATTAGTGGTGATGGTGGTGGTGGTTACGTTATGGATTAGTGGTGATGGTATGTATGTGTGCGTATACGTGTGCGCGCGCGTGTGTGTGTGTGAGTTTTTTTCCTACACTTGCCTAGTCTCTATACCCCAAAGAAATCACAGTTATTTCTAGACTGTACTTATGCCTTTCTTGCCAATCATTCAGTCAATCAGTTAGTCAATGGGTGACTCGCCTTGACTCGCTCTGCCCTAAGTCACCTGCAGCTGTAAGTCACATTAAGTCACAAGTCACCTCACATTCCCTGTACATTATTTTTTTTTTTTTTTCAAGTGTGTGAGTGAGTCTCGGAAAATATTTTAACTGCATGATCTGTGACGCTGTTTTGTTTCAAGGTTTTTTTTTTTTTTTTGCATGGAATCGAGAACCGGTATAAATATGACTATAAATATATATATAAAGTGTGAATCAAGGAGTATAATGTTATTTTTTATTTACCTTTTGTTAATTTATTAGTTATTTATTTATTTTTTGGCATATTTAGTGTTTATTTATTTATTTATTATTATTTTTTCTAATGTTTAATGTGTTTAGTAATGCATTTCCTTCCTACAACTACACACTTCCTTCACCACACCTTCCTAACACCACTGCTTTACACTATAGCCACACGTCATCACTATTAATACAATCGTCATCACCACAAATACAGGACACGTAGAAATGTAAGTGATTGCATTCCTACACTCTCTTCTCCTCCTCCTCCTCGCTCACTCAACTTGCAAACCACCGATCAATACCTTCGATATAACCAGTACGTAAATGTGTCACTTGGTCGAGGGAAGTACGTACATAAAGGCTACAAAGTTATGTACATACGCAGAAACATATATATTAGTGTGTGTGTGTGTGTGTGTGTATGTATGTGTGTGTGCAGCAGAGGTAGGCACTAATGCAAACATTTTCGCAAACTATAACTTCCGCAAACACAGATGTCTAATTTAGTTTGTGTGTTTACATCTGCAAATGCAAATATATATTGTCTACAAATTCCTAAGTTATCGTTAGGAGTTTGAACAGACAAACAGACAAAGGTTAAAAGTGAACTATAACATCAATGATAACTTATAAAGATACTAATAAATACTAAATTAAATAACGTTACTGATTTACTAAATGAATTGATTGACTACACTAAAAATTACTTGAACTTTAGTGTTGCAATTTTGACCATGAAAATATTGCATCATTTGTTTGCATTTGTAGTTGTGGGAATGTAAACCACAATAAATTTTCACCCTTGTGTTAGCGTAAAGTAAGGATGTATTTACCTAGTAGTAATATACAGGGAAAGAGCTATACTCATACTGTCCCGTCTGTCTCTAAATCTACTACATATATATTATCCAGTTTACTTTTGAAATCATGAATATTTCTTACATTAATTACTTCTACATTGTCTATTCCTTGTATGGTGACGGGAAGTGTGTTTGCGAAGATGTATTGTTTGTGTTTGCGATGCCTAACTCTGGTGTTGACGATAATGATGATGATAATAAGTAGTAGAGGTGTAGTGCCTGTAACCATTGTTGTGATGCTGTGTTATGGTGCAACACAACACCACGGAATACAGTGATGCTAGGTCGTTAAGATACAGTGCAACAGATACAAATAGATAGGTAGTCACTTTAGATATAAAAATAAGATGATATAATACAGGTTGACTATCAATAATCCAGTATGAATTTCAGAGTTTCAGAATTTCACAGTTACAAATTTTCCGAGTTGGCGCATCACTGTATTCAGGCGGCACTGTTTATGTTGATGTTTTAATGGCACTGTACCACAAGAATTAGGTGTTTGTTCATGCCAGATTATTGATAGTTAACCTGTAGTAATAATGATAACTCATCATTATAGTTTAGTATAGCACTGTATCTTGCCTTCACACCAATCTACAGTGAGTTATGTTCAGCTACAGTGCAACAGTGAACAGATAGATAGCATTTCGGTATAAAAATATATAGATAATGATAATAATAACGTAATTTTTGGGTACAGCATTGTATCTTGGCTTTCAACACCATATACAGTGAAATATGATGAACTACAGTGCAACACAAGTAGATATAATACTTTAAGTAGATATAAAAGGAGAATATTAATAGATACTTAACATGCTTCCTTGAAATAGCACTGTTTTGACCCCAACAAACTTTACAGTGAAATATAAGGAATTACAGTGCAAGATGAATGACCGCTAACACCATATTACAGTGAACTATACCAAGATACAGTGCAAGGAAATAAATAGAAAGTTTAATATACAGTCGACCCTCAATTCAACAGACTAATGCCGATAGAACCCTGTCCGTTAGTGTAAAAAGTCTGTTGTTTGGTTAATCTTCACAGACTTCTACCTAAGCACCTGCCACCTACCGGACTTTCTTTTACACTAACCAACTTGAGTCCGGATCCGAGTTGAGTCCGTTCAATGCGAAGTCCGTTAAATTGGGGTCCGTTAAATTGAGCGTCAACTGTCTATAAGGAAAAATAAAGTGAAATATATGATAAAAACAAAAGCATAATAATAATAGTATGAAGTGTTGCCAACGCCACTCAGGTAAACTCACTGGTTGTCCGTCAGTGTTACCAACTCTCACTGAGACTCATAACCTTTAAACAACACTTGATAGGCAAAAAATAAATGCTTAAAACAAAAAACAAAAAAACAAAAAAAAACAAAAAAATCTAAAGGCGTTAATTGATAGCATGAAAAAAATAGTTAGAGCTGCAAGAATACAATTAGTGTATTACCTGTGGATTGAAAAAGGTGATTAAAAGGTTTAGAGAAGGTGTGAGGGATCTGGGAAGCACTAGGAAGAGAATGTAACCGATAGCTGAGCGGAAGGAACGAGAGAGAGGCAGAGAGAGAAAGTTACTGATTGTTGGAGAGAAAGAAAGAAAAAATTACTAATAGAGATAAAATGTGGGTAGTAGTGGTGGTGGTGGTGGTAGTGGTTGTTTAGTTAAGAAGAGCTTAATTCTACTATAACCTCTATGGGAAGATGTGAAAAGGTTTAAATAGAGTTGTTACTGTGTTGTGTGGAGGTGTAAGGTTTGAAGGTATATAAAAGGGTTCTGTTAGGAGGTGTGGGGGATTAAAAGTTAAATAAAAAGGATTATAATTAGGTTAGAGGAAGTAAAAAGGAACACTATAATTAATTTGTAGATAAAATAAAGGATGTCAGAATTAATTTTAAGGCAGAAAAATGGATCAAGATTAGTTTGAAAGGAGGAAAAGACACAAGTTAGTTTGAAAGAAAGGAGAAAAGAAGAAAGAAAAAAGCTTGTGTAGAATAAGGTTGGAAGCAGACAAGTGACTGTAGCGTTGGTGTGGCTTAACAAAGGTTTGCATTGTTAGAGGCAAAGACGCGCACACCACCGTCTGTAGTTTTGCGCACATGAGTGACTGTGTCTGAGCTAGGTGCACACGTTGCTTCACACACACACACACACCTGACACACTGCCTCACACACACACTAATACTCAGTGAAACAACAAGTCACACACACACACACTTCAACACAACACACAGTCACTTGTCTGCTCCTGACCTGAGAGTTTGGAAAGGAGACAAACATATTCCTTGGCATAAAAAAAGCAAGAGAAAACCTAATAAATAAATAGAAAGCAAGTTTGAAAAGAGGCAAAAACTAATCAAGAAATACATTAGTTGTGGAATATTAATTAAAGTATTCAATTTTAGTAACGATTGGAGTGCCACCTCACCTCACATCACCTCAATCCACACCCGGCACTGACCACACGGCAAGGCAAGGTGGCAGGCGTATGTTAGGTCACGGAAGGTCACACCAGGTCACAACGCACACTAATGACCTTAATCCCACAGCTGACCTGACCTTACAAGGGATGAATAAATAAATGAATAACTTGACCTAGAGTGAATCAGTCCTGTCAGTCTTCCAATAGCAAAGTATAAAAACAAAGAATAATAAGAAGGAATAATAATAATAATAGTAATAATAATAATAATAGTAATAGTAGTAGTGGTTGTAAGTATATATAGATGACATAGACTATATATATATAAGCGAATGAAAGGTAAATAAATATATATTATACACACACACCTAAAGTTCCCTTCACCTATACACCTCATAGCCTGTATATTTTGTGTAAGTTTAGTGTAATAATGGTGTTGTCTCTGTGTCATGTGTGTGTGTATGTGTACGTGAGTCTGTGTGCGTGTACGTGAGTCTGTGTGTGTGTGTGTGTACGTGTGTTGCTTTCACCTACACTGCCACTCGACCAAACACCGTGTGGAGGAAAAGTACATAAATGGTTCAAAAAGGATGTGTGTCGTGTGTTTTTTTAACCCTCATGGCAAGATATGATGATGATGATGATGATGATGATGATGATGATGATGATGATGATGATGATGATGATGATAATGATAATGATTTAGACTGCTTTTCCTATCCATATGAAGATGATAATGATAATGATAATGATTTAGACTGCTTTTCCTATCAATATGAAGATGATAATGAAAATGATAATAGTTTAGATATTTTTTCCTATCCATGTGAAGGTGATAATGATAATGATGATGGTTTAGATGGTTTTTTCTATCTATGTTTCTATCCTAAAGCCTGATTGTTGATTTAAAGAAATACCGTCTCACCAGATGTGGAATCCAACCAAACGTACGTATCATTGAAGATTAATAAGGTTTTAAATGAGTTGAAATAAGTGTTTGAGGTTGGACAGAAGACAAACATCATATGAAAATAGCTGAGATAGCATTATTTAACAAGACTAAGGAGGTGAGAGCAGGTCAGATCAGGTCAGGTCGGGCTGTTTTCGCGATGACATCAATTCAGAACAACACGAAGGAAACTCAATCATATCTAACTGGATAACAAATATTTGGTCAAAACGTACCTAATATGTTCTCGTCTTCCTTGGTAATGATGAATGTGTTTAGTGAAGGAAGGAAAGGATGGATGTAAGAGTTAAGTTAAATATTGGATCATCGCGTCAAGTTAATGTTTGTTCAGTTTTAGACGTGAATTTGTTTTTATATCTTTATTTTTTTTACAGTTTATTTACATTGAAGTTTTGGTTTGATTTTGTTCATTATAAGACTGAAAATTTGATGGTGATAAAAAAAATTGCAGTTTGATTTTTGACGCATTAATAAAACTATGTAATTATTGATGATATTAATTTTCACTCAATAACAAGACTAAAAAAAAATAATGGTAATAAATGAATCACAATTATTTTTCACTTCTAAAAAAAATAAATAATAATAATAATAATACACTAATTTCCTAATAGAACACAATCGATAAATCACACTATATAATAAAAGTCAAAATCACTAACCAACCCAACTATTTACAACCATTTTAACATTAACCATAAAATTACAACTATATATTTACAACAGATTACAAAGTTTTTTTTTTCTTTTTATCTCCCGTAACTTGTGAACGTGAAATTTAATGACGTCTAATAAAAGTAAATATAGTCTTGTCTGAACCTAACCTATCAAAATTTTACGACATTATTTTTTTTCTACATCAATCAACTGTTTACAAGACTTCCAAAAAACATCTCAAAAAATCTTTCTAAATGTTTTCGTCAACTCACAAAATTTTTACGAGAGATTTAAAAAGAAAATTCTCAAAAATCACAGAAGAAAAACAATTGAGTCTTTTTTACGCAACACAAAAACCTGAGAAATTTTTGTGAATAAGATGAATGAAAGATGATTAGGAGAAGGCAAGATAAAGGAGGAATAGGGAAAGAATACTTGATAATAATGAAAAAAGGACAATAAATGAATAACGAAAATACGATAAAGAAAAGAATGATGAAAAGAAAGAAAAATAATCAATAGAACTATGTGAAAAAAGACGAATCAACACTAATATATGAAAGAAAATAATAAAAAAATAAAAATAAAATCAGAAAATATAAAGAATCAAATCCTATCTTATAAAAAATCAACAGAAAGATGAGATAAACCCACTATTTTTTACACTCCTCCTTCCTCCTCCTTTCTCTCTCCCTTCCTTCCATTCTTCCTCCTCTTTTTTCCTTCCTTCCTTCTCTTTGCTCTTTCCTCCTCTTCCTTCCTCTCCCTCCCCTCCTCCTCCTCCTCCTCTCTCTTCCTCCCATTCCTTCTCTACCTAACCAAAAAATCAAATTCTACAACAAAAACACAACACAACACTACCATACATTCTCCACACTCCTTCCTCCTCCTCCTCCTCTTCTTCCTCTTCCCTCCTCTTCTATCTTGCAAACTGTGGTATAGGGAGCTGCAGTCCTTCCCGCGCCTCAAAGAAGGTGTAGGAGAGTGTGATAATGTCTATGTTCTCCATCTTGGGGTCATCGGCAAATTCTGGGTCAATGTAGAAGAATACTGGCATGTGCACCTGAGAGAGAGAGAGAGAGAGAGAGAGAGAGAGAGAGAGAGAGAGAGAGAGAGAATTAGATGTAGAAATGTAAATAAATCAATAATGACCACACACACATACATATACACACACAAACACACACACAAACAAATACATACAAAAATAAATACACACAAACAAAAATATCAAAACACACACACACACACACACAAACACATATATAAACACACACACACACACACATATACACACATAAATACAAAAATATAAAAAACACAAACAGACAGAGAATAATAATAATAAAATAAAGAGAATTAGATGTAAAAAAATAAATAAATGAACCACACACACACACACACACACATACTTCTTCATGGGGGTTAAGTTGCTGTTCCTCGAAGCAGAAACATTGTATTTTATTGAAGTATTGCCCGGCATCGAACGGCACCACATTGTACGTTGACACCCCAATCACCGGCCGGTCTGTCGGGTTACGTGCTGAATAGAAGGCTAAGGCTGTCTCTCCCGGGTGGATCTGAGAGGCAGGAAGTAGTAGTAGTAGGTTAGGTAGTAGTGGTGTTAGTATAAAGATAGTATTTTTTGTATTTTGATTACTATTGTTATTGTTTGATATTATTTTCTATTCCACACACACACCTGCACCTCCCCTTTCCCTTTCCCTACACACACCAAAACCTCGCTTTCCCTCCCCTGCACACCCTTCCCTTCCCTCTCCCCAACACACCTTCCCATTTCCCTCCCTTACACCTGAATCTCCCTTTTCCTTCCCTTACATACCAATCTCCCTTCCCTACCAACCTCCCCTTTCCCTCCCTACATACCTGCACACCCTTCCATTTTTTCCCTCCCTACACACCTGCACACCCTTCCTTTTTCCCTCGCCTACACACACACACACACACACACACACACACACCTGCACTTCCCTTTGCTCGGGTTTGAAGTTCCATGTCATTGATGCGGCGGTGTCTGCGTTGAACCTAACCTTCAACACTCTATCCTTCACTGTCTCCATAGTGCCAACGCGCTCAGCATCGTGGCCGGCCTGGGTGGTGCCTCCATAGCTGTAGGCCTGGAGGGTGGGGAGGAGGTGGAGGTATACAAAGAGAATGTGGAGTAAGGGAGAGAGAATGTGGAGATGGAGGTAATGAAATAATATGAATAATGTTACTGATATTCGTAAATTTAGCAATTCCAAATGTGGGATAGAATGTTGACCTGATAAAGCATCTTTCAAGTTATGTTTGGTTTGGTTATTTAAGCTTTTTACCCATAAGTTAGGCACTATGAGGATATGGCACTTGTTAGGTTATGGTTAGATTAGGTTTAAGTTATATTTGGTTGGCTAAGGTTTGGTTAGGTTATATAAGCTTTTTATATTTTATTACTGAAAAGTTAGGCACGTGCCGTATCTATAACCAAGCACTATGAGGATGCGGCTGCCGTACCTGTAAGCTGTGCCTATAAGTGCTTACAGATAGGGCAGCCATACCCCGTTGTCATCCACTATTTGTACGGCTGCTGTACCTGTAAACACTGTCTACAAAGAATAACTAACATACACTTGTGTAAAAAAAAAAAAAAAAAAAAAAAACAGACAAATAGATAACAATAAGTTTGACTCGATAATATAACAATAAAATAAAGTAAAAATAAAGAATTTTAAAAAAATTCATGAGGATTACAAACAATTATGAATGAATACAAAACACTAACGAAAGATTACACAAACACTCAATAAGATTACACAACACACATTCACTATTACAAACCATAACACACACACCATAACAAAACACCAACTCACCTGACAAAATATTCTATACAGAGGCACAGCAGCGTAACTCAAGCCTAAGGTCAACACTCCAAGGGCAGCCACGTAATATAAAGTTGACCTCGCTCCCCGCCCTGATCCACCTGACCTCTGACCTGCCCCCGCCCCTCCCCCTTGACCCTGCATCTGTCTCATTAACACCACATCACAGGTAAGGTTACGACGACACGTTAAATTAGGCACCACAAATCCTTTTAAAATTTCCTTCCTATAATGCGATGATAGATTATAACTTTCACTCCTTGTATAACTTATGTTCGTGTTATTTCTGTGCTGTAATAGTCGCCATATTGTTCTTGCTGTGGTGTTATGGCAGAACAGTGATGTGGTTCTGGTTATAAGGTACATGGTAGTGTGTTATTTAATCCCTAATGTCACCCCTAACACCGACTTTCTTCCTCCTCCTCTTCTTGTGACTACCATGTGTTACGTCAATTTGTTTACATTATGTTCATGGCGGGAAAGTCTTTATAACGGAACACTTTAAATCACTACTCCTTACCCTTTATAAAGCTTGCCTAATATAAAGTACATATTCACGGGCGTAGGTGTATCAGTGGGTAGTGTGGGCGTGAGGGCAAGGGGCTGTGTTGGTTATCTATGTTTTTTTAAGATATTTTTTAGTTCCTGTTGATAAATTTAATTCGAAAAACACTCTTGAAGCAGTCCTTTGAAGTGTTCTTATGACTGATTGATTGACTGACTGACGTAGTTTTTCTCTCCATCTACAAAAAACTGGAAAAAAGGAGGAAGAATATTCAGATTTTGATAAATAATGCCGCAGGACACTAGTTATTTTAGTGCATATGTACCGAGTACAACGGGCCAACTATCATTACGGTGATTCCTTTGCGGAATCACCGGTAAATCCTCGTATTCTCGACGCTCGTTAAGATACCTTGTTATGGTTAGAGTAGGTACTACTAGCGAAAGAGGATGATGGGGAAAACGCGTGACGTCACTGGAACTGAGGATATATATATCGGTCTGGGCGGGAGGTCAGTCACTAGTGTTCCGTGACCCCGCTCCAGACAGGTAAGCCTTCAGTGTTCCTAAAAACCTTGCCACACTTGAAAAACATTGTTATTAATATCTAACGGTAAATTGTCCTCCCGGATACAGCTGCCGAGAGGACCAGCAAAAGACTGTTTTTCGGTTGGTGTTTGACGAAGGCTGCATGTGGAGTTGCTTCTCAAACAAGGACGACGGCCAGAAGGACCCAGTGACTCTCAAACAATATTTGTGGCGTGAGTGTATTTTGGTCGTTTTCCATCAGTTCCCTCACGTATAGTTAGGTAGGATAGAATAGGAATATTTTTGTTAAGGTATATGTTTATGTTTGTGTCGCTAAGGGTGGATAAGCATTTGTAAGAGCACCACCACGGATATAGCGAGTACTTTATTTATTTTATTCATCATTAAAGTTGTCCATTATTTTTATATTCGTTTTCTGTTCGTAAACCAACTCGGACCCTCGGTACAGTGGTGGCAGCGGTGGGATCGTGGGTATAGTAGCCTTTCTAAAGGCACCCTTGCATACCTCACCGAGGCAGGTGCCAGGTCACCACCCCCAGGAAGCAGATCACAACCCCTGACTAACACTGTACCGAGGGTCCGAGTTGGTTTACGAACATAAAACGAATATAAAAATAATGGCTCTGCGTGGTTCCTCCGTGTCATCCTCATCCTCGGAAGGAAACACGATCTCGCTCATGTCGACTATAGAACCTCCATCACCCACAACTAGTGTTAACTTGTCCGCGGCACGGTGGATTGTGTCGTCGTTGACAATGAGGTGGTGGTTGTAATGATGGTTGTAGTAGTAACTGCCTCGTCCACCCTCGAAGTGGAGGAGTGTGTATTTGGCACCACCATAGTCGCCCTCACGTATAAGTTAATATCCCTAACTACCGCGTCACACTCATTCGACTTTAAAATTTTAATAACATAGTATGGGCTTTCCGTTTCATTACCGTGGGCACCACCAACGAATCGAGCAAGGTGTTATCTCTTTTCTGTTTAGAATAATAAAGGACTCCATCTTCCTCTGATCGTGATGACCGACTTCTGAACACTCTGGTTTTATTGCTCCACCAAGCGCTTGTTCACCCACTTCTGTTATTTCCTCCTGGGGAAACCACGAGTCGCCTAACAAGTCTATCTGAGAATTCATAATTAAAATTTAATTGGAGGGGGGAAGGACCCATACGACCTTAAGAAAAAAAAACTTCTTCCTCTTTCAAATCTAACCCGTGAATTGAGTCTTAATCACACTAATCAAAAGTTAAAGCAAAAAAAAAATTCAAGAACTAAAAAAAAAATACCACCTGTTAAATTTAGTTAAGCCGTATCCACGCAGATACGGAGGGGAGGGGAAGGGTGCTCAGCGACCCGAAGGTCGCGACTCACTTACTAGTCCTGGGGTCCAGTGCCTGCAGGGGAGACTTGGAGCACTCTTCTCACCCTGGCTGAAAAATGTGCTAAAAGGATTCCCCTAATTGCTCATCTGGGTGTAACCCCAGTGTGCCTCAGGTTGGAAGGCATGGGCGTTGTTAATGGCGCCTCTCAGCTTGTCCTTTACTCTCTCTCTACCTTCGCGGTTAAAGTGTACTCCGTCAGATTTTAAGGAGTATAAAAAAGGCTTGGCACCAAAGGAAATAAATTCCTTACCCCGCAAAGCTCTCTTTTGGAGTTTGTTGTTAACTCCCTTGGCCACTTTATTATAAACCTCCTGCTCGATTCGTTGGTGGTGCCCACGGTAATGAAACGGAAAGCCCATACTATGTTATTAAAATTTTAAAGTCGAATGAGTGTGACGCGGTAGTTAGGGATATTAACTTATACGTGAGGGCGACTATGGTGGTGCCAAATACACACTCCTCCACTTCGAGGGTGGACGAGGCAGTTACTACTACAACCATCATTACAACCACCACCTCATTGTCAACGACGACACAATCCACCGTGCCGCGGACAAGTTAACACTAGTTGTGGGTGATGGAGGTTCTATAGTCGACATGAGCGAGATCGTGTTTCCTTCCGAGGATGAGGATGACACGGAGGAACCACGCAGAGCCCGAAGGCCTGTGAGGAATTCCTAGAGGAGTGTTGAGAAGGAGAGAGATTAATAGACCCCTGAGTGTTCTGAGGAAAGGTTACTGCCTCTAAAACTTTTTTGCAGCTAAGGAGATGCCGAGCTGAAACACTGGTCCCGCAGCTGAAGCAGTGATCACCGCAATCCTGGGGGCTCTGGACTCTGCCCCAGGGAAAGGACCTGGATGTTACCCCCCCAAGGACGAAGGCTTGGTGAAGCCCCGCTGAGGATCACCACCCTGCTCAGTTTGCCAGGACTGGTGGGAGTTGGCTTCACCTATTCCGACCAGGAGGTCGAGTCACGTCTGACTCGGAAGTCTTACATAGAGACAAGAAGAAAGAAGAAGAAGAAGAAGAAGACCGGTCCCGACTTATGTTGATAATATATAAACTCATGTTCTTACGAGTGTGAGAATACGAGGATTTATTTTTTTTAAAGAGGAAAGCCGTGTACCGAGTACAACGGGCCAACTATCATTACGGTGATTCCTTTGCGGAATCACCGGTAAATCCTCGTATTCTCGACGCTCGTTAAGATACCTTGTTATGGTTAGAGTAGGTACTACTAGCGAAAGAGGATGATGGGGAAAACGCGTGACGTCACTGGAACTGAGGATATATATATCGGTCTGGGCGGGAGGTCAGTCACTAGTGTTCCGTGACCCCGCTCCAGACAGGTAAGCCTTCAGTGTTCCTAAAAACCTTGCCACACTTGAAAAACATTGTTATTAATATCTAACGGTAAATTGTCCTCCCGGATACAGCTGCCGAGAGGACCAGCAAAAGACTGTTTTTCGGTTGGTGTTTGACGAAGGCTGCATGTGGAGTTGCTTCTCAAACAAGGACGACGGCCAGAAGGACCCAGTGACTCTCAAACAATATTTGTGGCGTGAGTGTATTTTGGTCGTTTTCCATCAGTTCCCTCACGTATAGTTAGGTAGGATAGAATAGGAATATTTTTGTTAAGGTATATGTTTATGTTTGTGTCGCTAAGGGTGGATAAGCATTTGTAAGAGCACCACCACGGATATAGCGAGTACTTTATTTATTTTATTCATCATTAAAGTTGTCCATTATTTTTATATTCGTTTTCTGTTCGTAAACCAACTCGGACCCTCGGTACACATATATATAAAATTAGCTGTTACGGAGGCGGGGAGGGAAGCACTGGATGGGTAGGGAAGGAGGGAAGGAAAGTGGGAAGGAAGAGTGTGGATAAATAATTTTGCTGAGGAAGGGAGGAAGAAATAAATTGTAGATAAAGATGGAGGGAAGAAAGGGAGGGAAAGAAGGAAGGGACGAAGGGAAAACATGTCGTGTGTGAACGTATGGACTACAAACTCTTCATGAGTCCATCTGCACCTCTAATCCGGTGATAATATTTCTTCGTTTTAAACCTTCTCTGTTCCTCTCCATGTCTATTTGAGGGATGGAGGAGCAGTAACACATTATTCTTCACCATTAATAGTGGAAGGATGTAAAGAAAACTACCTATTAAGCGTAAATAACCAAAAATAAGAACATCAAGTTTCAACAGGTACAGTAGGGTGGCGGCCGTGCGTTGACTGCTGCATCACGTATATATAAAACCAAAATTGAGATTTTTATTATACACAGGAACGCAATTATATATACTTTAAAAAATCGTTTGAAACACCGAACCGTTTCCTACATAAACGTTTGTTATATTTGATTCGTATTTATTGCATGAAAAATGTTTATATCTAAGGTCAATCATAAAATGGATATATAGAATAAAGCAATAATAATTAAATTAAACCAATATAAACCATAGAATGAAATAAAATAAAAAACTATTCAAACCGAAATTAAAGCCTAAATAAGGCATAGAAAAAAGAAAAATTGAAAAAAACAATGAACAAATGAGAAAAAACACCGTAATCATTTGTTTACAGCCAAGAATGCTAATTATAGCGTGTTAGATACAGTAAAAGAAGCGTTAGGACATGGCGACCTACAAGGATAGAGATGAAGGTGAGTGTCTTGTGTTGTGTGTTATGGTGGGCTGATGGGCTGACAGGATGACGAATCTGCAAAAATCGACTAAAATACCGCTATACCGAAGGGCTTCTAATGCCTGTAATACCGCCCTAAAATACCGGTATATCGGATAGGTGCACATCCCTAGACACACACACTCAGCTGACGCCAGGCAGCGTAATCTGATTGTGTGGAAACATTGATCAGGTTTAAAAAAATAGTAGCCAGGATAGGACACGTGGAAATGGGTACAAGGTAGAAAAACTTAGATTCAGGACAGACCTAGGTAGATATTGGTTCACTAACAGAGTGGTGAATGATTGGAATAGGCTGGGTAGACACGTAGTAAGTGGTGAGTCAATAGGTAGCTTTAAAAGACGGTTGGATCAGAGTATGGATAGGGATGACAGGTGGGATGGTGAAATATTGCATTATTCCAAGGGTGGGGGACAAGGAGCTGCCTCGTGTAGGTCATCAACTGGCCTCTTGCAATTTCATCAATTCTTATGTTTTTATGAAAGAGGGAAGGAAGGAAGGAAGGAAGGGAGGGAGGGAGCGATGGAACAATGGGGTGAGAGAGGGAGGGATAACTAGCGCTTGTTAGGGGGGAGGAGGAGGAAGTGGAGGAAGGGAGGGAGGGCGGAGAGAGGGGGGGATAACAAGCAAAGTTACTTAAATAAATACATCTTAAAAAGTACATTAGAAGTATATTGAATTGTATACTTCAATATTATCATTATCGTGAACACAGGAATAAGAAGAGGAAGAGAGAGAGAGAGAGAGAGAGAGAGAGAGAGAGAGAGAGAGAGAGAGAGAGAGAGAGAGAGAGAGAGAGAGAGAGAGAGAGAGAGAGAGAGAGAGAGCATAATTCCCTACATACAGATGACTCCCACGGTAATTAGATACACACACACACACGCACCAGGTAAACACAGGTACACACACACGACCTAACAACCGGGTAACGAGCTAATTGCTTGTTAACCTTACCTTGACGTACAAAAACATAACATACTACAAAACCAAACTCATTATCTATACACACTTAATAAACTATATAGTAAGAACATATTTATTTACTTATACTTACTATACTAATGCTTGGGGCAGATAGGAGAGCAGCACTACACACCCTTACCTTATGGCAGCCAACAGGGCACTGAAGGCTTGGACTGAGACTTGGAAGGGGTGGTAAAAAAAAAATGAAGTCGATGTTTGGTTCCAATAATTACCAGATTCCATTTTTCTTTGTAAGTTATCATATATTTTCACTTTTATTCCCTTCAGCACACTTGGCATGGTATCTGTTGGTATCAGCCACTATAACATCCAATAATTCATTATCAAGGAATGCCATAAAATAATCACAGTGATGATGGACTTCCGGAAATTCACTTGTTATGCCAACAGGTTCACCAGCAAACACGGGCATAGTTGGAGTAAAATCCTCACATTCGTTCCATCTAAAATCATCTGCATTTGCAGCAGCACCTGTGGAACCTTGTGCTGCAATTCTAGGTCTCATTATACCTCTGCTACGCCCACGTGACCTTCCACGCCCACGAGATCCTGTGACAGTACGTGAGATACGCATACTTGATGTTTGCTCCGTGTCTTCATCACTATATTCATCACTACTGCTGTCTTCAGTTTCTTCAAAATAATAATCACTGTCCTCGCTCTCTTCAGTAATTTCTAAATCACTGTCATATGACATATGCATATCAGTATCCATGCTGCCTCTTTCACCCGGAGGGTGAGTTTCACCCGCCGTGTCTAGGGAGGTGCCAGATGTTTTCTCCATGAAGGAAAAAAGGTAATTAATGCGTATTTAGAT
The DNA here is from genome assembly GCA_036785275.1 of Cancer borealis. Lineage (NCBI taxonomy): Eukaryota > Metazoa > Arthropoda > Malacostraca > Decapoda > Cancridae > Cancer > Cancer borealis. The sequence goes on from JAXIVD010001208.1 coordinate 76,995, forward strand.
TTCTCATAGTGACAGCTGAGCTAGTGGAAAGAGTTGCCAATTACTTATACTCGCCTTTCGACTTGAAACAAACGCGCCAAAATACGAAAACGCGGCGGGAAAATTCATGATTACCGGAACGATCACCGTCTCACCAGACGCAGCACTATGATCGTACATGTACGATCCCCGGATGTTAAGGGTTAAAGAGTATTTTCAAGTATTATTTAATTTATTTTATTAATTTATCATACATATTACATACATAAAGAAGTGAAAGGTTTGAATGGGAATAAAGTTACAATATAACGAATATTTGATAATAGTTTGACCTGATTAATGAAAAAAAATAAGAGAGAGAGAGAGAGAGAGAGAGAGAGAGAGAGAGAGAGAGAGAGAGAGAGAGAGAGAGAGAGAGAGAGAGAGAGAGAGAGAGAGAGAGAGAATACATACACTATAAAATAAAAATAAAACACAAACACAAATATAAAAAATTAAAGAAACACACAAACTTTCTTACATTATCTCACATTTGCTTTAATTAATGCATCGACTTTCTCACATTTCTCCACGAACAGGAATACGACTTACATTACGCCCTGGCCCAACCCCACCCCTAAAAATATTCCTCTGACCTTGAAAATCAGCATCATAATTTCTCGTCATAATCAGCAATTCTCTGTTCTCTATTCTTTCTCTCCTTTCTTCCTCTCGTATCTCTTCTTCCCCTCTTGGTCTTCCTACTTCCTCTCTTGGTCTTCCTTCCTCTCTTGGTCTTCCTTCCTGTCTTGGTCTTCCTACTTCCTGTCTTGGTCTTCCTTCCTGTCTTGGTCTTCCTACTTCCTGTCTTGGTCTTCCTTCCTGTCTTGGTCTTCCTACTTCCTGTCTTGGTCTTCCTTCCTGTCTTGGTCTTCCTCCCTGTCTTGGTCTTCCTTCCTGTCTTGGTCTTCCTGCTTCCTGTCTTGGTCTTCCTTCCTGTCTTGGTCTTCCTCCTTCCTGTGTTGGTCTTCCTCCTTCCTGTGTTGGTCTTCCTTCTTCCTGTCTTGGTCTTCCTCCTTCCTGTCCTAGTTTTCCTCCTTCCTCTCTTCTTACCTCTTCTTCCTTCCTTCGTAACTCTTCTTCCTCTCTTAGTTTCAATTCTTCCTCTCTTTGTACCTTCTCCTCCTCTCTTAGCTTCAATTCTTCCTCTCTTAGTATCTCTTCTTCCTTCCTCCGTATCAATTCTTCCTCCCTTCGTATCAATTCTTCCTCTATTCGTATTTTCTCTTCTTCTCTTCGTACCAATTCTTCCTCTCTTCGTATTTCCTCTTCTTCTCTTCGTTTCAATTCTTCCTCTATTAGTATTTTCTCTTTTTCTCTTCGTTTCAATTCTTCCTCCCTTCGTACCAATTCTTCCTCCCTTCGTATCAATTCTTCCTCTATTAGTATTTTCTCTTGTTCTTTTCGTTTCAATTCTACCTCCCTTCTTATTATCAATTCTTCCTCTCTTCTAATCTCTTCTTCCTTCCTTCGTTTCAATTCTTCCTCTATTGCTGTTCCTACTACCTCCTCCACCTTTCCTGTTCCTACTACCTCCTCCATCCTTCCTGTCCCTACTATCTCCTCCATCCTTCCTGTCCCTACTACCTCCTCCACCCTTCCTGTCCCTACTACCTCCACCCTCCTTTCTCTCCCTCTCTTCTCCCTTTTCCTTCTTCTTAAGGGCGCCAAAACAGGGTTGGAAACATAACGTGTATTAAACAGGTACGGTTGGAGGGGGGGGGAGGGAGGGGGGGCGAGGGGGTGGATACGAGAGGTTAAGAATCTAGGGTAATATCGTCTCCTCTTGAGCCTTGGTACTCTTGAACGTCCTAAGTCACCTCCTCTTAAGGGTGACTTATAGGGTGACTTAAATAAGGGAGATTTAGGGAAAGGGATGAGGCTGGGGTAAAAATTGTGAGTTTTTAGGGATATTTCAGTTTTTTTAGAGATTTTTTTTGCTGTTGGTAATAGTTTTGTGTTTATTTGGGGTATTTTTTGTTTATTTGTTGTTGTTGTTGTTGTTGTTGTTTGGTTGTTGTTGTTGTTGTTTATTTCTCTTTTGTTTGTTTCACTTCCATTAATATTATCATCATCATTATCGATAATTACTAATACGTTGCTGTTGTTGCTGTTGTTGTTGTTATCACTGTTATCAATTATTGTTATTATTCCTTCTTCTTCTTCTTCTTTGTTATCATTATTATCATTTGTGTTATAATTCTCCTCTTCCTTATCTACATCATCATCAATTATTGCTATCTCCACTTTACTAATATTCTTGTTATCATTATTATTATTATTATTGATTATTACTATTGCTTTTTCTTCCTCTTCTTCTTCTTCTATTACTATTATTTTCTCTGCCTCTTCCTCCTCTTCTTCTTCTTGTTGTTGTTCTTCTTCTTTGTCATCTTTTCTTTCTTCTACGATAATTACTTCTTTTTCTTCTTCTTCCTCTTCTTTATTTTCTTCTTCCACTACTATTACTTTTTCTTCTTCTTCTTCTTCTTCCTCCTTCACCTCTTTTTCTTCTCTTCCTTTTTCTTCTTCTTCTTCTAATACAATTACTTCTTTTTCTTCCTCCTCCTTCACCTTTTCTTCTTCTTCTTCTTCTTCTTCTAATACAATTACTTCTTCCTCTTCCTCTTCCTCCTCCTTTATCTCTTCTTCTTCTTCTTCTTCTTCTATTTCGCTATTCTTATCATCATTGTGCCTATCACCATCTTCGTAATAATGATGATAATGATAATCACTATCATTATCATTATTAATTATCAAGAATTCATCATTATCATCATCATCATCATCATCATTAATAAATAGAATCACTTCCTCTTCGCTAATTGGCTCGTGAGAGAGGTAGACGTATTCTGATTGGCTGATGGAGGGAGGTAATGATTGGCTGATTAGGGGAGATACTGATTGGTAAAAATTTGGTTCTTGTGATTGGTCAACGAGAGTCTGTTCTGATTGGGTGATTAGAGGTTCTGATTGAGTGATTATAGG
>JAXIVD010001208.1:85000-90000 GCA_036785275.1 Cancer borealis
CTTCCTTTCTTCTCACTTTTATTCGTGTTTTGCCTCTTCCCCTTCTCATTCCTCCATTTACTAACCTTCCACACACACACACACACACACACACACGTACACACTATCAGCCTTGTTTTGATAATGGGAGTGATAGTGGTGTAAGATAGCCCTTCTCTCTCTCTCTCTCTATCTTTCTCTATATCTCTCTCTCTCTCTTCCACATGACTTGTGCCTGTGCTTCCACCCGCTCTGCATTCACGCCCACCTGTTCATTAAGACCCAAATCACGCCCACACAGGTAAGAATACACCTGTAATCAACTATAACAGGTAAAAACACACCTGAAATGTACCAAAACAACCTTAATTTCGTAAACATAATTTCCTTTCCTCACAAAAATTTTACACTTAGATTACTTATACAAAAACACACTTTTTTTTTTTTTTTATAACCCACATACATACACACATACATACATACACAAACACATACACACATACATACACATAGGTTTCTCTCCCTCCTTCAGAAAATACACTAAAAATTTCCCTACAGAAACCCACACACACACACATACATTCTATCCCTTCTTCAGCTATTTTCTATACATACATACATACATACATACATCCCTTCTTCAGAGTAAATTAAATGGCAGAGGCGTTACCTGAGGAAGGCTATGAGACGTCCCTGAGTGGTGGTGAGGAGTCATGGGAGTCTGCTGTGACCTGTGCTGTGTGTTTGAAGGAGTTTGATGCAGAATTCAGACGTCCTCTCCTCCTACCTAACTGTGGTCATACCTTCTGTAGGACTTGTGTTAAGGCTCTGGCGTGTCAAGACGATGGTGTGGTATGCCCTTCTTGCAGGTGTGTGTGTGTGTGTGTGTGTGTGTGTGTGTGTGTGTGTGTGTGTTTATCTAGTTATTGTGTACAGGCCCTGAGCTACACTCGTCTGGTCCTGTCTCCGTATCTATATTTGTTTAGTTATTTTTTCCTTCATTGTGTGTGTATGTGTGTGTGTGTGTGTGTGTGTGTGTGTGTGTGTGTGTGTGTGTGTGTTAAGTTTTAATGGGTAGCTTTAGTAAATCGTAGTTTCATGGGTGACTTGAGTAAATAATGGAGTAATTTTATGGGTGACTTAAATATTCTGACTCACATTTTTTTTCACTCCCTTTCTAGACACCACTATAATGAAAGAGGAATTGATGATTTTCCCATTAATTTCAACATTCAAATTTTGGCTTCAAGTAACAGGAATCAATTGCAGGTGAGAGAGAGAGAGAGAGAGAGAGAGAGAGAGAGAGAGAGAGAGAGAGAGAGAGAGAGAGAGAGAGAGAGAGAGAGAGAGAGAGAGAGAGAGAGAGAGAGAGAGAGAGAGTGAAACAGATAAAAAAATATAGTGAAAGAATTACTATACATAAGAATAACAAAAAAAAAACCATATACGTGAAAAATTTATATAGCATAGAAAAAAAGAAAACGAGAATATCATATGAAAAAAGAAAGAAAACGGTAGAGTATCACAAAAAACGGAGTAATTTAACCCCTAACTTACCTAATTCCCTTCCTCCATCAGCCAAGCACAGCAATTGACTGCCTGGCCCACGGGGTTCGCTTCGCCTTCTGGTGTCGATCCTGCGAGGTGCCAGCATGTGGTGAGTGCTTATTTGACGCCCATCCACGCCCATCCCACACCATCTGCCGTATCCAAGAAGTAGTTAAGGAGGTAACCTAACCTAACTTAACCTACTACTACTACTACTACTACTACTACTATTACTATTACTAAGAAAATTTAATACATCATTCCAGGTGAAGTCTCGCGCTGAAGATCTTGTGAAGGAGAGTGGAGAGGAAACTGTAAGGATGCTTGCTGTGTCCTTAAAGAGAGTCCTACGAGGGATATCAGATCTACAGGAGGCTGGGCATATCCTACAGGAGGTGGGGAGGTTAACAAGAACTGCCCAGGACTGTAGGACTCTCTCATCTATTACCAAGGCATTTGAGAGTGCTAAGGGCGTAAGGCAGCGAGTGAAGGATCTCAGCTCTTGTGAAGGAGAGGATGGTGATGGTGGTGGTGGTGGTGGTGGTGATGGTGATGGTGATGGTGTTGGGTTTCTACCTTCTCCTGTTGTAAGTGTTGTGTGTGTGTGTGTGTGTGTGTGTGTGTGTGTGTGTGTGTGTGTGTGTTTATTTTTGTTAACAACTGAACGTAACATGAAGATAATAATAATAATAACAGAAGAACTCTCTCTTTGTCTCTCTCTCTCTCTCTCTCTCTCTCTCTCTCTCTCTCTCTCTCTCTCTCTCTCTCTCTCTCTCCCCAGGGGCCTGTGAGGGTGGCACTGAGGCCTGTGGTGGTGGCACTGAGCGAGACGGGAGGCTTGGCACAAGTCAAAGTGGAGGAGAAAGGAATCCACATCTACGGCTTACGCCCTTCTTCCACGGCCTACTGTGTGGCTATCAAGGTGTGTGTGTGTGGGAGGGGTGGGGAGGAGCCTTCTACTTTACTATCCTATCTAACAAACCAAACAGCCTCGTTAGACCTTATACATTTGTTAGCCTTAGTTATGTATGTATGTATGTACTATTACGAATATACTAAATAAAACAGAATAAAACACACACACATACACACATACAACAAAGAAATCAAATGATCATAAATCTGTAATTATTTTTGTCATTAGTATAATATTTGTATTTTCCATTTTGTGGCCCGTAAATTCCATCAGAATTGAGGTTGAAAAAGATTTTTTCCATTTTACTAAGTAAATATTAGTCCTACAGGAACATTGTATTGAAGTAAAGTTATGGAGTTTGATAATGTCTATCCCATACAGTCATTAGCTTTTCAATAACTCTAATACCTATGAAGAAAATTTTAATTTTATGAAATAAATTAATGTATAATACTTTACACTCCTACATCTATAATTACATTCCAATTTAATTTCACTATAGCTCAATAGAACGAACGTCTCCTGCTCTTTCTTTTATATTCTATACGTTTTTTACGTAAACCCAAAACATTTCGAGTTATTTCAAAATATGTGATTTATCTCAAAAATTCTAAGGGTGTACCCTACGAAATTTCATGAAAATTTCCACACCTCCGAACCGCATGAAAATTGTTACAATGAGGTTTTCGGTCAAACTGAACACGAATCTGGACTTATTTTCATCATTACTATAATATCAAACTGTATTTCACCCTTGCTTACATAATAACAATAATGAAATAACCATTATTTTCTTTACTGGCCGATGCTGGTCTCATGACAAAAATACATAGAGAAAATTAAAATAATAATAGAATAAAAATTTTATGAAAGAAATTAATGCATAATACTTTACACTCCTACATCTATAATTACATTCCAATTCAAGTTCACTATAGCTCAATAGAACGACCGTCTGTCTACTTTGGTATGCGATCTAGAGGTTAGGAAGTTAAGTAAGGTTAGCCTAATATAACCTAACCTAACTATTTCATTTACATTATCTCTACGTTATATATACATTTTACTATATAGATATCATTCTAAAATAAAATATATACGGTGTAGATACTTTCCCTTGAAGATAACAAGCCAAAATAGCACACACATATTTCATCAATACATTCTAATCCTAAATCCTCCTATCCTTCCTCCTTCGGTCCTAGATATCAATCCTGCTTGGGTCCCTGAAGAAGGAGTCCCCAGAGGTGTTCCTTGACCTGAAAGCGGGGGACAGGCCCTTTGGACGTGTATATATCACACTTTGGGGACACATGAAAAGGGCACAACAATTCCTGGCTCTCTGTCTAGGAAGCTTTGGTCCTTCTTACCGAGACTCAAGGTATGTGTGTGTGTGTGTGTGTGTGTGTGTGTGTGTGTGTGTGTGTGTGTGTGTGTGTGTGTGTGTGTGTGTGTGTGTGTGTGTGTGTGTTCAAGTGAGTGAGTGAGTGTTAGAGTAATGTGAAAAATGTGCCCCAACGAGACTGGCGACAGACCTCACTTGTCTCGCTCTAAACAGAAAATGGAACGCGATTGTGTGAAAAATGCGAGAAAATGGTCACAGAATTACACTCGTCTTTTCTTTACGTTTTCTTTACTTATATAACTACTATTACTACTACTACTACTACTACTACTACTACTACTACTACAGGTTTGACGGTGTTAGTGCAAGAGGGGAGCCTGGGGAGTACGTGAGGGGGGGTGACTACACTGGCAAGAAGGGGCTTGGAGGGGAGGCTCTTATGGACAATTTGGAGTGGGGAGGAAAGTAAGTATTGTACCAACCCACTACAATAATTACTACTACTATGATTACTACTACTATAATTACTACTACTATAATTACTACTACTATAATTACTACTACGATAATTACCACTACTATAATTACTACTACTATAATTACCCCTTATAATACAACCCCCCACACAAAAATTAACCACAACAATTACCACTACTACCACCTACTACAATACAACCCCCCACACAAAAATTAACCACAACAATTACCACTACTACCACCTACTACAATACAACCCCCCACACAAAAAATAACCACAACAATTACCACTACTACCACCCACTACAATACAACCCCCCACACAAAAAATAACCACAAAAACTACCACTACTACAATAATACCATCTACAACACAACCCCACGTTAAAAAACCACTACTACTACTACTACTACAATAACCACTACAATAACCACTTCAATTAACAGGTGGGCGAAGAAAATGGAGGCAGGTCAAGTTTGTGGAGTGGGTGGGGAGGAAGAGAGGAAATTTGGGGCCCTCTTCGCTATCTGCCTCCGTGATAATCCTGATCAGATATTTCGAGCCCCCTTCGGTATGGTGACGAAGGGGTTGGATGTTATAGAAGTGGCGTGTAGACATCAACCTTTCAGTATGGTGAGGGTGGCGGACTGTGGTGTGGTGGTGCCCTTGTAAGTGTGTGTGTGTGTGAGTGTGTGTGTGTGTGATTGATTGGTAAGTGTGTATGTAGGTGTGTG
>JAXIVD010001209.1:0-2500 GCA_036785275.1 Cancer borealis
CATGGATGTGTCTTGCCTTTGGAAAATAAATTAAGAAAAGTATTGTAAATCTCTTGTTTTAACGAATACGAATTGAGAGGTTGAGCCGAAAACAAAGCCTCATTCAAACAACTGTAAAAATAAGATGTGTATCAGTACGAATACACACATTTTAGTACAAGTTAAAAGTAATATATATATATATATATATATATATATATATAATATATATATATATATATATATATATATATATACATATATATACATATATTATATATATATATATATATATATATATATATATATATATATATACATATATATACATATATATATATATATATATATATATATATATATATATATATATATATATATATATACATATATATATATATATATATATATATATATATATATATATATATATATATATATATATACTATATATATATATATATATATATATATATATATATATATATATATATATATATATATATACATATATATATATATATATATATATATATATATATATATATATATATATATATATATGTGTGTGTGTGTGTGTGTGTGTGTGTGGTGTGTGTGTGTGTGTGTGTGTGTGTGTGTGTGTGTGTGTGTGTGTGTGTGTGTGTGTGTGTTGGAAAAATTGAGAAATAGCAGATATATTATGTTTCACCTGGACATGTATTCACTACATACTTGACATGATACTAATCACAGTACTGATTCTAAGAGAGGAGCGTCAAGACACCTCCAATACTCAATTTACGAACCCTTTCAGGACATTTCATATATAATTTCTAGGAGTGGCACCTTGAGTGAGCTATTTTATGATCAACTTCGCTTACACGTAAATAAATCAAATAATAGATAAATCATTAAATCATTAGACACATAAATTAATCAATAATCAAATCATCAAATAATCTAACTAAATAAGAAAGGAAAAATAATAAAGCAAACAAATAAATAAGTAAATATATAAATGAATATACAAATTATAAAAGTATGCATATAAGAGAGACGAGAAGCAAAAGAAAAAAGAACGATCACAAAAAGTAGCAGGTAAAAATCGAGTTGCTTCGGAGAACCAAGGCAATGTGCACTGTGAAACCATTGCGTAAAGAGGCGAAAAAAAAAAAGCAACAGTACGGCGATGAGTGGAATAATCGTGTATGAAAAACAGTGAAACAATTCTGATTCTGTGGAGATGACGAGATGTGGAACAACTGTACTGCTTCGGAAAACAAGGAATGTGTAAGTATGAACCCACTCGTACCTCGGATACAATTAGACGAATCACTAATATTAGTGTATGTCACTTCTGTTGTTGCAAGATATCTATGAAAAGATATCTAAATTTATTAATCGACTATGCATTTAACATTTACCGTTAACACAAATTTAGGGATAAAGATCTACTTATTTCCTGTATCACGTATTTCCCGCTTCATGTCTCCACGTATAAAATCTACTTTCAATGCAGAGGTTTAGTGGTAACAATGCCACCCAGATTATTTCTTCACTCATTATTCACCGACTATATTATACGTATATATGTTAATTTATATCGCAGCCCAAGGTGTATGACCGCAATTGTCAAGGTTAAAGAGCATCTGCCAACATATCTGAGCACTTAGTAATATTTAAAGGAGTAGGAGCAGGAGGAAAAGTGGAAGGAGGAAAAGGATCAGAGACAAGAGGAGAGCAACGTGCTGGAGGAAGATGAGGAAAATGCGAATAAATTCCACGCACGCTTGAACAGCAGCATGTGGATAGAGGCGACAGGGTGTGTTGTGTGGGTGGTGGTGGCGGGCAACCTGCGGCCGAGGGGCGAGTGGGCTGGTGAGTGGGCGGGTGGGTGGGAACTGCTGCTTCACTTGCTGCCGCGCTTCGCCTGTCTACACCGCGGGCAGACTTTGCCGCCACCTGACCGCCGCCGCCGTCGCACCCACCATCACACCCACCCACCAACACACCCACCCACCCACACACCCACACACACATCCACACCCACACCAGCCGGACTCACATCTCCAGATCAATCCACCATTGTATGTGTGTGTGTGTGTGTGTGTGTGTGTGTGTGTGTGTGTGTGTGTGTGTGTGTGTGTGTGTGTGTATGTAAGTATGTGTGTGTGTGTGTGTGTGTGTGTGTGTGTGTGTGTGTGTGTGTGTGTGTGTATGTGTGTGTGTGTGTGTGTGTGTGTGTGTGTGTGTGTGTGTGTGTGTGTGTGTGTGTGTGTGTGTGTGTGTGTATGTGTGTGTGTGTGTGTGTGTGTGTGTGTGTGTGTGTGTGTGTGTGTGTGTGTGTGTGTGTGTGTGTGTGTGTGTGTGTGTGTGTGATTTAGGCATTGTCCATATGCAACCATAAGCAAATTTCAGCTTGTGATATCACTTGGCAAATTATATCACATTTTTACCGTATCGCCTTACTCATGTTTCATTTGGTACACTGCCAAAGTGTTATGTAGTGGTAGTAGAATACATAATTATAGAAGTAGTA
>JAXIVD010001209.1:10000-25000 GCA_036785275.1 Cancer borealis
CCAATAAAGCAAAGCAAATAGTCTCAGTGTGTGTGTGTGTGTGTGTGTGTGTGTGTGTGTGTGTGTGTGTGTGTGTGTGTGTGTGTGTGTGTGTGTGTGTGTGTGTGTGTGTGTGTGTGTGTGTGTGTGTGTGTATGTGAGAGAGAGAGAGAGAGAGAGAGAGAGAGAGAGAGAGAGAGAGAGAGAGAGAGAGAGAGAGAGAGAGAGAGAGAGAGAAAAAAAGAGAAAGAGAGAGAGTCAGGAAAGATGTGAGACAAGGAGAAACAAATGCAAGTATGAAGAAGGACAAAGGAAATTAATAGAACTTCAACAACAAGTTGTAGTAGTAGTAGTAGTAGTAGTAGTAGTAGTAGTAGTAGTAGTAGTAGTAGTAGTAGTAGTAGTAGTAGTAGTAGTAGCAGCAGTAGTAGTAGAACGTAAAAAAAAGAAAGAAATCCTAGTCGTTGGACCCCAAGTAATTTTTTTCTTCTTCAATGTTCCACTTTTACCTCCTCATCTCTCTAATCCATCCTCCTCTTCCTTCTCCTCCTCCTCCTCATCCTCTTCCTCCCCCTCACCTCCTCCCAACACCTCCCGACCTCCTTCATAACCCAAGGAAACAAGCCCATTCGTATCTGACTTGGTAATGAGGAAAGTTGGCTCGAATTTTCTGAATTATCACGCGTTTCGAACAGAGTGTCACATTTAAACTCTTCCAGCGCTCTCTGGGGCCTCGACGCACTGCACTCGCCGCCCTTGAGCCTCTGACGCGTCCTTGAAGGTGGATTCGTTGTCTTAGTGTTACATACTCGCACCTGGCTTGCATGTGGACGTCGGGATGCTAAAAGGAAAGCCGAGTCGGAGGGCCCGGAGTGATGTGGGAAGAAAAGGCGATGTTTGTGGTTCTTGGCAGTCCGCAGCAATTTGAAAAGAATCCGAATGCGAGTGGAATTATGGGAGGAAGGCTTTCATTCATCTGTTTTCATTCATTATATATCAGCGCGGCGGAGGAAAAATGAAGGCCCAAGTTTGTAAGTAAGGAGTTTTGGTCAAAGTTTTTTAATGTGTAATCATAATTCAAGAAGGATTTTTCATTAGGAACTAAGGAAAACTTCATCAAAGATTTATAACCCAAGTTTTAATTCCTTTTGCATTAAATGTTTTTAATTCCGACTGATGCTTTTTCCATGTGACGCCCTGAAAGACAAAACTTTAAACTTTGAATTTATTTTGCGCTCAACGCGGGTAATTATGCATTATATCCCCGGCAACCTCCCGGCCCCTTTGAGTCTTAACTCCGACTCAAATCTAAGTTTTGCGCAGGAGCTCCTCCCTGTCCCGCACACTGACTTACGGGGTCGCACTCCCAAACTATTTTTTACTGACGTTTTAGGAGGCAATATAATCCTGTGTTTATTCTTTGATTATATACTTCTGTGCCGAGTTATCCGTTCCGGGGAGGGGATTTATACTTTTTTTCACTTTTTATATCCTGCGATCATAATGCCTGAGTAAAAAACGTACTTAAGCCGAGTTAGGTGAGGTGCGCGCTGGGAAATATTCATTAACCAGAATACTAACACCTGGATTATATCAAATTAACGCAGTAGTATAGGTAAAAAGGTCGCTATCATTATTTAGTTATTAGATGTGGTGGTAGCAATGGTGGTGGTGATGGTGGTGGTGGTGGTGGTGGTGGTGGTGTGTTGTAGTAACCGTTGCGATGGATGGTTGTTTTGTCCGACTTCCTTGTTATTTTTCTTTTCTTTTTGTGATTAACGTTTGTCAGTAAGCCATCTAGGTGGACGAACCTAAAACCTGATTCTACCCCCGAACCACCCTTGCTTCCACTGGTTCGTGTGAGTTGCCGGCAAACAGGGCGTGCAAGAAGACTAGTTCCTGGAAGATACAGTTTTCTCGATACCAGGGAAGGACTCGTCAATGCCACGCACAATGTCTCCCTCTCCCGTCTCCCAGCCTCTTGTACCCCGCTCCCTCAGCCTCCCTCATCCCGCATCTCCTCCCACAGCCCTCTCTCCCTCTCCCTCCACTCGTTGCCCGGCCGACCAGACTCACCAGCCTCGATTCCGCCGCTGACGATCCAGAACAAAAGGTGGTGTGAGAATTCTTTTGTTTTTTTTTCGTTACTGCTCAGCATCTCTTAACACCTGTGGCTTGTGTTTTCTCTCATTCATTTGTTGGCAGGTTTTTCGTCTTAATTAAGTGTTTTTACCTTTTTATGTTGTTGTGGTTTGTTTAATTTGTCGTTCCAGCGTAGTTACCGATTCCGTCACTTTAACTCTATACCAACTCGAATATTTTTGCTTCATTTTCTCGAGTTTCAATACAATACAACTAAGGTTATGATCAAGTTGTGGATTATCATGAGAAACCTCATATTAATAATTCCGAACACTTCCTTTTTTTTTTATTACCTGGTTGACATTAATATTAATTTCTTGTCCGCCCTTTGCAAATTGAAACATCGACGCATTTATATAACATCCGCGTATGTACATATTTCTTGTGGAGCGAATTCCAAATATTAATTGCGATAAGAAAATTGACCATGTAATTTGTGTTTATTTACTTATGCGTTCTTTTTTTGCACCTGAACGCCGAGCAGGTGTGGCCGTCTACTGGTGACGAAGGTTGACTACTCAACTATTTACCAGCCTTGGGACTAACGGCTCCTGGACGCCACTCACTACCAGACACAAAACTAATGGGAGTACAGTCATCCAAATAAATATGTCACTCACAATAAATTAGTAGAGGTATGCAACGTTTGTATATTTCCTAGCAATTGTGTGAAATGATCTAAGTAATAAATCCGTTTCAATTAACTAATCTGTACATCTCTATCTACAAATATCAGTTCCCGTAATTACTTTAGAATAAACTCAACCAGGTGTGTAATGATATAGGTCACATATCGTTGCCTTAACCCTCACCTGTCTTTCCCTCACCACAAATAATTACTGGTCATAGATATTTCATTAAACTATTTCCTATTACATTTTCCTGTCGCTCCATAACAGGAAACACGTATTGCACGCCTTCCTTTACCGCTATTCGTGCAACCAGGCGTCGGGAGGGAGCGGTGGCGGGCAGTAGGGCAAAGATCAGGAGAAGGAAGAGGAAAAGGAGAACAAAAAGCTATTCAAAACGACACAGGTTACAAGGGGAGGAGGTGGTTAAGGGCACGAGATCTAGTACCGTTCCCTCCCATCACTGTTTGGTAAGACAGTATATTTCCCCTTCAAGTACGCGTTACCCCTTCAGGTGTGTTGTGCTGCCGTGTGGGAAACGTATGTGGGATTCAAGCTTTTATTTATTCTTCATTGCATTTTATTTTATTTTATTTTATTTTTCTGTGTGTGTGTGTGTGTGTGTGTGTGTGTGTGTGTGTGTGTGTGTGTGTGTGTGTGTGTGTGTGTGTGTGTGTGTGTGTGTGTGTGTGTGTGTGTGTGTGTGTGTGTGTGTGTGTGTGTGTGTGTGTGTGTGTGTGTGTGTGTGTTTGAATCATGTACGAGTATGTTGCTGCAGGTTTAATTTCATATCCGTGTTGTCATTTACTATTCTTCTTATTTTTACGTTCTCGCACACTATATTCTGTTTGCGTTTGTGTGTTTGTGTGTGTGTGTGTGTGTGTGTGTGTGTGTGTGTGTGTGTGTGTGTGTGTGTGTGTGTGTGTGTGTGTGTGTGTGTGTGTGTGTGTGTGTGTGTGTGTGTGTGTGTGTGCATTGATATAAAAAGATTATCCAAGTAACTTTACTGAATCAGTTATATTTGTTTCAATCGAGTCAAGTCAAATTGTATATTATTCTCGATGATAATACTAGTGTGTATTGAACAATTTTTTGCACTTTTTTCAACTCAAGTAAAAAAGAATATCATTTTTCTTGCATGTTTGCACTGTACTGCACGTGACGGAGGTACTTTTGAGTTACTTGTGGTTTGATCAAGAACAGAAATTCAAACCATAATTCAGACAACGCACCTGCACAAGACAGTCACACGAAACAAACAGGTGTTGCTTGGCGTGATTCCTTTAATTATTGAATTGCAATGCTGCTCTAACATCACTAATTATCATATCCTAATTACTATTACAGGGGTACGACTCTTCAATTACAGAAATTAACTCAATCCACCGCCTCCCAATTTCTTCTCTTAGTAGATCATCCCACTGCAGTTTTCTCTCTCCTCTTCGTACCAGCCACCCGCCAAGCCACCGCCACCACCGCCTTCCTGCTTATGAGTAGTGTGGCCAGGCAGCCCAGCTCCCCTCCCCCGAGGGACTGCACTGTACGTAAATCACTCCACGTAACACCCAGTAAATCATGGCGTCACCCAGCCCTCCGCCCGGCGCGTGCACCCGCCAACACGAGCAGCTAGCACCCGGAGTTCTTTGGGGCGGAAAGGGATGGTAATTCAGTGGTCGGCGTTGTGGCGGTGACGGCGGCGGCCCCAATCACCTTCCAGCAGCCCCAACAGCCCACCGCCAGCCCGCCAGCCACCCTATTAGCCCAGAAGGGAGCCCGCCGGCTGACCCACACAGACCAACAAGGGGCTGCCCCGCGTACAACCCTCCGCCGCCGACCACTGCGACTCTGGTCCATAGGCGGTCATTTCCTGGCGAGTTTAGTGTGTGGAAGGAAGGAGAGGGAGATAGAAGGACATATTGATGAGAGAGAGAGAGAGAGAGAGAGAGAGAGAGAGAGAGAGAGAGAGAGAGAGAGAGAGAGAGAGAGAGAGAGAGAAGAGAGAGAGAGAGAGAGAGAGAGAGAGAGAGAGAGAGAGAGAGAGAGAGAGAGAGAGAGAGAATTGTCTCAAGTATAATATTTCCCTGTGCTTCTTCGTTTGCTTGTGGAACTGCATCACACACACATTGTCTTGTCAGAAATTAGGCTTTTTTGTGTGAAATTTTAAAATTACCTGTTTTTTTTTTTTTTCGTAAAACTTTCGCAAGTTCGGTAGAAAGGAAGGTTAGTGACGTATATGTGTGTGTGTGGGTGCGCGCGTGTGTGGGTACGCGCGTGTGTGGGTGTATGTGTGTGTGTGTGTGTGTGTGTGTGTGTGTGTGTGTGTGTGTGTGTGTGTGTGTGTGTGTGTGTGTGTGTGTGTGTGTGTGTGTATGTGTGTGTGTGTGTGTGTGTGAGAGAGAGAGAGTGTGAGTGTGTGTGTGTGTGTGTGTGTGTGTGTGTGTGTGTGTGTGTGTGTGTGTGTGTGTGTGTGTGTGTGTGTGTGTGTGTGTGTGTGTGTGTGTGTGTGTGTGTGTGTGTGTGTAGCCTGAATCGCTCTATACCTTAAAAGTAAAAATAACCACCTGCCCCAAAATATAATGATAGGCTATAGAAAAAGGTATACAGAGCACACTTTGCCTCCTTGTAGATACCTATGAACTAGAAGACGAGGACAAGTAATGATAGTAGTGGTGGCAGTAATTGAAATAATTCTTGTTGTATCAGTCGTAGTAGATGCTGACTGTGATAGTGACAGTAGCGTGATTGTGGTGATGTCAATGTTATGTTGATATCGATAATGTTGCAATTATTATGACGAGGATCTACATAGTGTGTTTGTATCAAAGGTCTCATCTATAGTGTATTGGAATACACATAATACAATCAGCTCCTGACAGTTCATACAGTGCACTACATCAGCTGCAGCAATATGATCGTATATAAAAGAAAACTGATACTATTCTCATTGTGTACAGTTAGCAAATAAACATAGAACACGAGGGGAACTGCTTCAAGTACCGAGAAAGAAACGGCTACACTGCCTGAAAGAGTTGTAAAAAACTTAAGCACAGGTTGAGTTAAGAATGGAGTGTTCAAGTATAATGTCTTGGTTGTCACTTTCCGTGCAATCAGCGTATCCGTTCGTCGCCACTATCAGTGTTGTTATCGTCATTATCACCGGCAACGACCCGGTTAGAATCAGCACCAATTCCACATCAAAAGTTATAACACTATCATAAATCGCTGTCTCAGTGCATTACTCTCTAAGGGAAAAAATGATAGGAAAAAATGTAAGTGTTCTGTGAGAGTTGAGTCAATTGTGTACACAGTAACACTCACCGACACTCAACATCAACAACAGAAGGAGAAGCAGCACGCCACGGACACACCATCATAAGGGCAGCATCAAGGGCACCACCACACGGGTATTCCACTCACCTACGTATTCCCCTCATATACATGCACTCACCCCTCGCTGCTCTGCAAGTCACACATTACACTCGTTAAATCTGACTCATGTGCATCGATATATTCAAGGTGCCATTATTTTCACTCTGTATTGCCTTTGTATTTCTTTTCACTGACGAAAGTAAGCAAAACTGAATGGCATTATGGCAGTCAACTTGGAATTATTAGATAAACTCACTCGAAATACATCGCCAGAGATTTCAAGAATTCCTCTTCGGGTTTATGTGATCACTTGAACGTAAAGGACACAAAATAGAGGAACTCCTGGCCCAGGGGACGGCTGATGGTGAGCACATTTCTCGGAACATGTGGAACGACTCGCTGTTGAGAGAGAGATTCTTACAAGGGATGAGGAATAAGTTGTCAGATGCCAAAAGAAACCTTCTCCCGCCGTCACTCTCACACGCTTTACGGCCTTTTACAATACCGCCTTTATCCCCATACTCAGCCAGGGCCACATTGGCATCCCTTGTCTCCCTCACGACTCAGCCGCCGCCGCACACGATATAGACTCTGGGTAGTGTCTCCACACAGCTAAAAGTAACAAACAGTCATGAATACATCGGCGCTGTCAAGTCTGACTTCACCAAAATGGACTCTGAGTGCTGGAGAATTAGAGGTGATTATCGGTGAGTGGAAGGGACGTCAAGGAGGACGCTAGCCTCAGGTCAAGAGGATTCGCACGAAATCTTCTCATTCTGGTGCAGCTCTGTTCCGGCGGGTGTGGCGGTTGACCTCCCTGCTCCCTGCTTTTGCTGTTCTGCTGAAGCTGTTGTTCAGAAAGAAGCCACTGACTTCCATTTGTTATCACTTTTGGTTCCGTTTTAGTTCGCTGCTCGCTTTCTCTATCTTTCCCTCTCTCTTTCTCTGTCTCTCTCTTCTGTTAGTCACTCGCCTCGCAGCGGATGTTTCATTAGCAATTACAGGACCTGTCGAGGATGACGGACCAAATGCTATCTTCACTGTTGCGAGGATCGTTGAGCTACCTACTGTTCCTTCTGCTCTCCTCCTTTTTTTTTCCTCCCCTATCCCCCTCCTCCTCCTCTTCCTATTGCTGCTGCTCCTCCATTCCCCCAGCTCCTCCTCCTTTCATCCCCTTTCCCAGCTGCTATGTCCACCATTTCTTTGCTGGTCCTTTCCCCTGTATCTGCCTAGTCACTGTTCTTTCCAGTGCTCCTGACCTTCTTCTCTCAGCCCCACCCGTTCACGTCAGATAAACCGTTCAAGCCGAGACACACTTGCACCGGCGATGTACTTATTATTTCAAAAGCAATGACCTCGAAGCTCACAGTTAGCAGTTTCTAAACATATTTCTTAAGCTGTATTTTTTTCTTGTAAATATTTGTAAATTTTCTTTATACAAGTGGAGACAGTCTTGGGGCTAAATAGAAGTGGAAAAAAATGCTGACTTTTTACACTGAAGGAAAATATATATAAAAGCAAGTTTTTTTGTAAGTAAATAAAATAAGTAGGTAAATTGAATTATTTTTCAAGACAAGAATGAAAACCGTTATCACAGATATTCTGTAGTTCTCAGTATTATGTGGAAAGTAATAAAGGTACAAGTTTATTTCTCAATTGACCAACTCAATGATAATAGCTTGAAAATGTGTCAGAAGTGTTTATTTTGATGAAAGCGTTTGCGAGAAAGGAGAAAGGAAATTTAGTTCAGCATTTCATTTAAACAACAGTAACGATATTGTAAGTTTAGTATGTAATGCAACATCGTAACTACAAAGAAGAAAGAGAAAAGAACTAATGAGGAGAATAGCAATTAATTGTATTGTATTTTGACTCCACTGTATGAGTGGAAAAGAAAAGAATAACACAACGTCATGCAGATACAAACGCAGCTATTTTACGTAAATCCTCACAATATTAAATGGAAGATTAACATGTTGTTTGAATTCGTTAAGGGAGACAATATCAATAGACGATGCCAGGGCAAGGAATGTGTATTATTTTTCTTTCTTATTCATTATATTCTTCCAAGGATACTTTTAAAATGTTGAACTTCAAAAAAATAAAATTGACATATACTATTACGAAAGATGGTTTTGTAAGTTATGTCTCTGTAACAGTGGATTAAATTGATTAGAGACTCATTATCAACCACACAGTTCTCATTATCTCACCCAGCAGTAAAAAGGACTGTCTTAACGTAAGTGTTATGTAAAAAGTCCTGCCGGGTACAAGATTTTCCTTTCAAACGAGTAAGATTAAGAAAAAAATGATAGTGTTTTTGGGACTCGAAGATCAGCATCACTAGGTACAAGGATGACTTATGTAATGTGATTAAAAGTTTGTGTTACTGATGTTATTTATAAGTAGCAATGATTCAAGAGTTACTCTCCGAACCTGTAAAAATAAGAGATCAAGTGTTCGTAAAATTCTATAAAGTTTGTAAGGTGTGAGGTTTTACTTGGAATTTGTGTTTTGTTTTTATAATGATTAGTTAGTGGGTCAGGTGGGTAGGAATACTCGGTGAAAAAACCTCGAAATTTTCCTGAATAACTCCTAATGTTTTTGTTGCCTCTTCTTTGACCTCTTTCAATATTCTGGGATGAATAATATCGAACCAGAAACTTTTACTTGCTTTCATTTCGTTGCTGAGTGTGGCGTCGTAGTAGTATTTCGAAGTCCGGCGGTGTGGGAAAGAATGCGTTCGTAGCCTTGGTTTAAAAGTGAACTGATAAATCCACTAAGCGATGTTGCTACACCTTTCTCTTTTGTCACCAGAATATCTTGGGCGGCGGTCAAAGGTCTTCCCATTGCTGTTAGTATTTTTTTTCTGTTATATATACAGATGGAATTATATGTAGAATTTCCATTGTTTTTTGTCAACTTGGCTTGCAATTATCAAAGTATAAAGAGTTATTAAAGAAGAGTTGTATGATTTTGAATTGTGTTTATCTTATGCTGTACAATGAAGTAAGTTAAGTGAATGAATGTGCTGATTTGTTAGACGTGGTGTGTCGTTTACATGATATGTAAAGTTTCTTTCTTTCTTCAACACACACACAAACACACACACACACACACACACACACACACACACACACACACACACACACACACACACACACACACACACACACACACACACACACTTACAGACAGACAGGCGAAGGAAGACAAATGAGCAGGAAGCGAAAGCTCGTACAACTTGCGTCAATAACCTTTGAAGAACATGAGGTACAAGCGAAGGAAGAAAGGAAAATAATTATCTGGAAAGAATATTTTGGTTTGAAAGAATTTTTTTTACTATCTAAATAAAGAAAATTAGAAAATAGAAAACTAGCGCATGTAACATAATGTCGAAGATTAAGATCCCGTCGATAGGTTGACTAAAAGTTTACTTAGTTTTCTGTATATTTGCTTACTATTCATCTATTGTTAACCTTATATCATTGACACATATATCTGGTGGTATGTGTGTGTGTGGTGATGTTGCCTTCCATCACATCACATTTATACATCACTGTTCTTTACTCTATTTTCTACGCAATTACGTCCATGTCTGTCTTCATTGGCACCGGTTTTTCCTCACTATTTCCTCCCCTTCGCGTACACTCACTCCTCTTCACACTCTTCTACTCACCTACGCACCATCTCACCAGATTCCTCTGTACAATAACAACAAATCGTGTATTTTCTTTTCACCGACAAAAAGGTTCTGCTTTTTTCCCCATACACTCACTTCCCGTCGTCCTCCCCCTCATTCTCGTGTTTTCCCCTTATTCTCCCCTTCCCCTAACCGTGTCACATCATCATCGGCTCCATCATTCCCTCCTACAATCCAACTTCTTAAAATTTCCGCGTTTCTCCCCGTGCAGTGTCCGGAGAGGCGGGTCAGCCTTCACTCAGTGCGCGGGTGTCGACGCGACCTAATCCTTCATAGTGAGTCTTCCTCCCATCATCTCATTTTCGAGTCATTCCGTCTCGGAGGGTCGTATTTTTGCCGTCATTCTGAACTAATTTTCTTCCCGCCATTATAACGGTGGATGCCTCGGCTTCTTATTGATGGAGATTATTAGTATTGTTTTGGCTGCCGAGTTTTCTTTTGAAGTTATACATTTTTTAGTTTATTTCCGCTCTTGTGTGTGTGTGTGACTGGTGTTTGTTTGTGAGTGAGTTTGTTTGTATTTGCGTGTTCATGTGTTCTTGTGTGTGTGTGTGTGTGTTTTGTATTGTGTTGTGTTGTACTGTGTTGTGTTAGTGTGTGTGTTGCGTTGTTTTGTAGTGTGGTTCTGATGGAAGTGCATAAAGCTTCGTGTCTCGGTGGTATTATTCATGTATATATTGCCCCGCACTGTTCTCTGTTCTCTGTGTTCAGGCATGTTTTTTTCTTTCTTTTTTTTACCTGTAATATTGTTCCTGGTGTTGAACCATTGCATTGTGTTGCTTGCTGTTCATTTCCTGTCAATCATCGCAGCCCGTTCTAACTCGCGTTCTTCTCCGTCGTGAACTGAAAATTTACTGTCTCTTTGCTATACGTTCCTGATATTTACAATGCTTCTTTTTCTCTGTTGTTTTCAGGTTGACCTTGATCTTCCCTTCTGCACCCTAAGCATAAGGTACCGCCAAGAGGGTTCTCGTGCTTATTCTCCGGAAGTAACTTGCTGAAGGTCCACGCACAATGAGTAAGTACGTTATCATGACTCGTGTATATTATGACATGCATCTATTCTGGCTTGCTCAAATGATGTGATTTACACGCTCCTGCTCCCCTTGGCTTTTCTCTCATCGTACACCACAACTACTTATTGACATGCTAATAATAGTGTAATTAATCTCTTCGCGTTGCTTTATATGTCAAACTGAAGGACAACGAAACATCTTTGTTAATCTCGTGTGGTTATATAAGTTTTCTGGTGAGTTAATTTCGTTAAAAAAGTTTGTTATAGATGAGAAATACTTTTTTGTTTACCCTTATTAAATACATCTCTTTCCTTCCTGTGATCCTTAGAGATACACGTCTAAAACCCCTTGTGGCCTCGACGCCGCATAAACGAATGAAATATATTCACATTGTCTTGTAATAATAGGGATGGAGCTTGATTAGGCGTAGGATTAGTGCGTCATACATAAGCAACGTTACTGTATGACAACCGCCTTGGCGTAACATACAAGTAACTGACCAAACAGTCACCTCCCTTGTACATCGGACGGTATTGACTTTACGGGAAAGCGCTTCTGCGACAGAATTTTTGAAAACTCAACAGACCTTTCAAAAAAACTCAAAACTCCTCTTTTCCCCCTAAAGCTAATGAAGTAAATGTTAGTCCAGACATAGAAGTGACAAGCTCTTCCCCTCCTTTTTTCCCCCTCCACCTTCCAGTCCCCTTCCCCTTCAAAACCTTGTCATGCAGGTGGCCGCACTGCAGATATATTCCCTGACACATAGATGTGCTCAGAGACGGGCGTGCGGGCTGCCGAGGGAAGGGAGGGAAAGCGGTCCGGGATTCTGAAGGGAGGACGCAACTTTGTTTTCACCGCTTGAGTGTCTGTGTCAATAATGGAAGAGAGAAGGGGAGGCGGATCAGCGGCGAAGTGTTGGTAACCGAGAAGCAAAATGTGAAGTGGATTTCAGGGCGGTGTTTCAGGAGCTGACAGTTTTTTGGTTATTCCTCGCAGTAGCCGAGAGAGAGAGAGAGAGAGAGAGAGAGAGAGAGAGAGAGAGAGAGAGAGAGAGAGAGAGAGAGAGAGAGAGAGAGAGAGAGAGAGAGAGAGAGAGAGAGAGAGAGAGAGAGAGAGAGAGAGAGAGAGAGAGAGAGAGAGAGAGAGAGAGAGAGAGAGTGTGTGTACCAATACCTTTTGTTTCGCTGCATCTAAATTATATTTTTTACTCTATGAAAAAATCTCCGTTGTTAATTAATTCAGATTCTGGTATTTTTTAAAACAAGACTCAAATGAAACATAGAATCATCCTGTAAATTTATCAAACACCTCTTCGTCGTCCAAGAGTCTGTGTTTGGTCTCCGGAGTCCACTGAACGGTTGGGTGGGTCCTCGTGGGTCCTCGTGGGTCCTCGTGGGTCCTCGTGGGTCCTCGTGGGTCCCTTCTCAGTTGAACCAAAAACAAAACCCACCCACTGAGTCCCATTTTCGTCTTAGATTTATTTTCACCGAGGGCCATAACTATTTCCCCTCGTCCTCTTTTCTTTCCTTCCTCTCCCGCTCGTCCTTTTCCGCTCCTATCCAGTCTTCTCTTTATTCCCATATTTTCAGTGAATTGGTTTTAACTTGCTATATAAAAATAATAGTTTTAAAATGTCACCAGTAAGTATAAGCTGCTATAGTGTGTCAGCAAGTGGATGTGACAAGTAAAATGAAAAAGAACTCATCGGAATTTGAGGAGGAAACTTAACGGTACCGCTACGTATACGAAAAGAAGTGAAAATTAGATAGTATTCTTAAGTTTGCAGAGTCGAATTGTGTATTTAAGTCCTGTAGATCAATGAGCCAACCATCGATTTTTTTCTATCAACACAAGGGACATTTTCAATTAAAGTAGTAAGTAGATTTTATTTAAAAAAAAGACATTGATTCATTCGCTTTACATTTAGTTTTGTTCTTCATTACTATAGTCAAGCCCAAAGATGTTTAATTCCAAGTTACGATGCATCTCTATCGGTTTGTGCCTCGTCGTCGCGCATCAGAATTGCCTTCACAGTCGACTCTCGCGGCGATAAAACCCAAAGCGACGTAACTTGAGGCAGGTTTTACCGATGAACCCCAATGACGACCTCTTTCCAGGGGCGCAGCGGCTGTAACTCCCAAGCCTCTCACATCGTCAGCAGCGAGAGGCAAAGAGGAAAATGGCAGCGGTGAGTGGCGTCCTCATCATAATATATCGGTGGTGGTCTTGCCTGCTCTTAATATTGTGTTGGTTTTCATTAGGTGGAATAAAAGACCATTCTGATAACCGTGAAAACCTCTCAGCGTGTGTCAGCAGCGTAGGGGAGAAGGCAGGACGATGTGTTTGCTTGCTTAGGGGAGGGAAGGGTAGCCTGTGTTAGTATTCTGTGGTGGCAGGAAAGGCTTAGTGATCAGTGTGTGTTGCTTCCTTAGGGCGCAATGGATTATTTATATTTCTCTATTATGATGGTTTATATTATCATGTGTTACAGTTATTATTATTACTGTTATTGCGTTGTTATTGCGATTATTCTTATCCCAAGGTTGCGTTTAGCATCGTGCGAGAAAGGATTAGAAAGATGAGACTTGTTTTACCTCCACGAATTTTTAGAATGTTTAATAAATTCGATAAGCTCAATCTTGAAATATTTAGATAAGCCACCCATTAGTTACATGAAATAAAAAAATATATATACTGGTGTAACACAAATATCACTAGCGTCAATAACTTGTCAGAAAATCAAAGGATATTTTATTCAAGGCTATACAAACAACTTCAAAGGAATGTATTAACATAATGATGTACTAATCATATTATTATCTTTTCTTTCAAGTCAAAATGCGTCACGATCAAAGAAATATACAAATACGTAGAAGAAATGCAATCATTTTCCAAAGTATTTCGCTGTTCTACGGGGGAAAAAAAATCCCATGTCTTCCCTTTTTACGGAAGGTATGGTGTTCTTTTCTCTTTTTTTCTTGCCGCCTTGTTTGTCGGAGGGAAAGAGGTGCGGGAGGACCCTTGTTCTTTATTATTTTTTCCTATTGCAGATACTTTATCCGCAGCAGCAGTTCAGCAGACACCTTCATTACAGACAGAATAATAAGTCTTCTGGCACCCGCTCTTTCTCATGTATTCTCATGTTATCTCGCTAAAGACGTCACAGTGGCACCGTGTACGTAAAACAGACCACTTAGAAACCACTGATCTTGCCACTGTTATGCCCGATGCAGCCACTTGGTTGATGGGTTGAGTGAGTGATCTCTTTTGCTGCAGATCTGACCCAACCCAATGAAGGAAAGCGAGAATATGTATAGGAACGATTGTAGTAAAAGAAGGAACTGTGGGTGGAGGCAAACTTGGAGAAACGGCAAGGTAAATAAAGACACTACAGGAGGAGGAGGAGGAGGAGGAGGAGGAGGAGGAGGAGGAGGAGGAAGAAGAAGAAGAGGAAGACAAATACAAGAAAACGTTGGTTGGTTGGCAGAAAACGAGACGAGAAATATTGAAGTAAATTAGATAAGTGTAAAAAGGCGATAAGATTGACAGAAGGACGTCGAAACGAACTCCAACTTTGACCTTCTGGGTACGAGCAAGTAAAGGCTGTAGCTTCAGGGGCTTACTCGGGGTCCTGATGAGCCCTGCTAATAATATCTCATCCGCCCTCACTGCCTCACTCTGCTCCACAAGTCCTTCGTAAAGATAGAATCATACTGTGTTTCTCTTTCTTTCCGGCGCCATTCAAATCAACATGCGATATCTTCCCCGGATATAAGATCATTTCCAGCTAAGGCTCTCACTCTCACACTCTCTCTCTCTTTTTTTCTTTCTCTCTCGTTCTTAGTCTTCTTCCTTCAACTTCTTTATATTCAATTCATTCTAATAGGCATCTTAAACTCCTCTTACTTCTCGAACTCCCCTTCCCGTCCCTCTATTCTTCCATCCCTTCCTCTTCTCTTCCTTCCTTCCTTCCTCCCTTTAACCTCCTTTAACTAGAATCTGGCTGACGAGGGATCATCCATCAACGCCTTTGGCTCGAGATCAGAGGGAGAAAGGAACATTCCAAAACATTATATCCCCCTCTTCCCTTCCTCTTCTCCTTGCCCCCCCTTCTTCCTTACTCCCTTCCCTCCCCTCTTCGGCCCCACCTTTTCGCCATTAT
>JAXIVD010001209.1:27500-32500 GCA_036785275.1 Cancer borealis
GCAGCGATTGGAGCAACACATCAACGGTGATGCTCGTGGCGGCAGCAGCGAAAGCATGGTGGGTGCAGAGGACATATCAGTAATTGGTCACATCGCGTAAGCATGATGGCCACAGCAGCACTATTGAATTTTGGTGTTGTTTTATTTTATTATTATTTTTTGGTGTGTGCTGCCAGTGCTTTTTTTTTATTTGGAAATATAACGTAAATGTCGTTTGCAGCATTATTTCCGTCACATTTAACCTCGCAGCGTCTAATAAGAACAATACATTTCTTCAACACTGAATATCAAAACTCACGAGTAAAGTATAATAACAGTTGGTAGTGCTTGCCCACATCAGCTATTATCGTCAATGGGACAAAAAATAAATTATATAAGGTGTAAGCTAACACTACAGGGAAAAAATAAAAAAGATATCCCTCTAAGTAAGAAAATGGAAATCAGGAGAGAGGAATGGAAGGCGTGACACGAAGATGAGATCGACGCCCGTTAACAGCCATGAGGGGGAAGAACAACCCCTGCGACGCTGTAATGAGTCCCCACGAGGACGCTGAGCAAACACGACTCAGGTATACACGCCACAAAACACACACACACACACACACACACACACACACACACACACACACACACACACACACACACACACACACACACACACACACACACACACACACACAAGAGAAATTAGACAAACTCCAGAATACGCGTCCATCAGCTCACGGAATGCAGCGCCACACCCGCCGCCATGGTGCTGGACGCGGGTGTGAAGGCAGCGGAGGCGGTGTTGCCGGAGGAAGAGGTAGAGGAGGAGAAGAAGGAAGAAGAGAAGGAGATGAAGGCAGTTTGCAAGTATTACCGTTTTTACGCTCATCAGTGCAACGATTTATCCTGTCCTTAACTCCTGCCTTGACAGAATAAATCTGGCAAATGAACAAGTGCAGTAAGTTGTGTGGTGTCATTACGGAGCGGCAAGAAGAATTAACCTTTTGTTGGGACATAACTTGCTGGGTAACTGAGGACCTGCGTTTGTCCATTAACCTGATTTATAAGTGGATAATTCGTCCCTTTGGCTCCCTCAAGTGCCGGGTGGAAATTTGCAACATTTTTCACATATCCTGGAACAAGACCTCTGCGAGTCCCTGATGAGGACCTAATTTTTTTCAGGTCACCCCGAAAGACTTTTTAACCCGACGATGGGTCTTGATTGCGGCTTTCCCTGATGGGAGACTGATAAGTGTGGAAAATCAGGGTGCCGGGATACGACTCTCCTCCATATGTGCTTTTGCGCATGTGGGCGTGAGTATGAGTGCGGATGTGGGTGTGGAATGATGGGGTTGACAGCGCCACTCGTCCATATTCTTCCACTCTCTCATCATTCACGCTGTTCACAATGGGGAGGGTCATCCATAACCCTCCCATCCACTCCCTCTATTCCTCCCGTGTGCCCTTCCCCTGGCAGCAGTGGTCCACCAACTACTCCTTACTGTAATTGTACTCCTGTCAGTAATTACTATAATGAACTGTATCATCCCCGTCTTTAGGAAGCAATCAGATAATGGGAGAATTGCAGGGTTTTCATCTATTGTTTGACTCGAAAAAAAGAGGCTCTTTTACAACATGTTCATTACAAACTTTAAGGTCTCAAGAGCTAAGAACAAGAAGACAAAAAGGAGTAAAAACGTTTATTATAGAGAAATTATGATGATTTTGATAAACGTTGCACAAACTACCTCTCCTTCCCTCCCATCACACCCTGTACACTAGACAAAGATGACCCCAAGAACAGACCAACAACTGCGTAACCAACACCAGGAACACCACCGAGGGAGACAAGATACAACTTAAGGAGGAGCAGAGAGGAAATATAAACAAAACAAAAAGGAAGTTAGTAAAAGGTATTGGGATGAAATCAGACGAAAAGGAGAATAAGGTAAAGAAAAGTGACTGAAATATTTGATACAGATTTATGAGCCCAACGATATATTCCTACAACATGAAAGACAGGCAGACAGACACAACATATGACCATCCTTCACCACTTGATAAGCATATGTAGGATGGCAGGAGTGGCAGGTCCTTCCAATATACAAGGTTGCAGTTAGATGGGTGAGTGCTTCCTGCCCACGATTATAGGGACACATAAGGAGAGAAGGGAGCGATCTCAGAGAATGATGGTGGTCGGTAGGGTGTAAGTGTATAGGCTGATAGGTATAATTTCAGTTGGGAAGGCTGTAGCAGTTGTGGTTGTGGTGGTAGTGATGAGTATGTGTGTGTGTGTGTGTGTGTGTGTGTGTGTGTGTGTGTGTGTGTGTGTGTGTGTGTGTGTGTGTGTGTGTGTGTGTGTGTGTGTGTGTGTGTGTGTGTATGTGTGTGTGTGTCAGCGAAAAGTGCATGGTAGTCGATATTCTTGCATGTTTTTTTTTCTTTGAGCTTGAGGTGTTGATGCACAGTAAACAATAGTGGTAGTAGTGGTGGTGGTGGTGGTGGTGGTGGTAGTGGTGGTGGTGGGGGTGGTGGTGGTGGTGGTGGTGGTGGTGGTGGTGGTGGTGATGCAGCTCCGCCATCACTGTAATAGTTATGCCACCAGCGTCTCGTCATGATATACAGGGCGCCAGGAGCCAATAAAACACTATCACATCAGGCAACTTATGGTTCTCTTACTTTATCTTCGTCAGTATACGACATACACATGCCACTTATATCTGTTCTTTGTTTATATGTGTATGTATGTCCAGTAAGTTTGTTTAATTTACTAGTAGTTACGTTTTATTGCTCTACCACCACCACCACCACCACCACCACTTCCTCCTCCTCCTCCTCCTCCTCCTCCTCCTGATTCTCGTCTTCACCTCCCTCAACTCCCTCAAAACCCAACGCCTTAAATCACACAAATGAATATACACACTAAGAAATTACCCCTAAAAGGCTTTCTCTTTGAGCAGTCGTCGTCAGTATTCGGCATTTCAGGGAACACGGGGCAGCCTACTTAGGACGAGCCACCGCCATCCATAATGCAAGATCCTTCATTCAGTGTCGAGACGCAGGCCAAGGCAGGACAGGGCCGCCTCTTCTTAGGGATAAGGGAGGAGGACGGTGGATGACTGTAGTAGTAGTAGTAGTAGTAGTAATAGTAGTAGTAGTAGTAGTAGTAGTAGTAGTAGTAGTAGTAGTAGTAGTAGTAGTAGTAGTAGTAGGACGTGGAAGAGTAGGAAGTTATACAAAATTATTAAGTGTTGTAGTATTTCAATTTTTTTTTTTCTTTTATTGATTGTCGAAGGAATGCTGCTTGTTTACGCATGAGTATCCAATAGGAATTAAATAGCTTGAATGGCTTGGATTACTCTGAAGGCCAACATGAGTGCAACTTGTGGTAAAGGTAGGAGAAGAAACTATAAAAAAAAAATATTAAAAGATATGTTTACTTTACTGTCTCTTCGTCTTGCTGTGGTGTTAGCTATGAAGTAATATTGTTTTATGTACATACGTGTGTGTGTGTGTGTGTATGTGTGTGTGTGTGTGTGTGTGTGTGTGTGTGTGTGTCTGTGTGTGTGTGTGTGTGTGTGTGTGTGTGTGTGTGTGTGTGTGTGTGTGTGTGTGTGTGTGTGTAGATAGATAAATACTTGAATAAACAGAAAAAAAGATTGCGAGAAAGGAGAAAATAAAAATACAGTAAACAGAAAATAAATACAACGATGAAAGGAAAATGGAGGGAAACCATAAACAAAATAAGATAAGAATATAATCCAATGACCATATGAAAAGCGAAAAAAAAAAGACGAATAAAAATAAAAATGAAAACACTCCAGTTACAGTAAATAATGACCCAAATTTCCCTCTCCATTTTCCAAGGCACCGATCACTCCATATTGCAAAACTCCGGACATAACAGCTGAGACAAAGCACATCCCAACGAGAGAGCGAAAGAGAGAGAGAGAGAGAGAGAGAGAGAGAGAGAGAGAGAGAGAGAGAGAGAGAGAGAGAGAGAGAGAGAGAGAGAGAGAGAGAGAGAGAGAGAGAGAGAGAGAGAGAGAGAGAGAGAGAAAAAAAAAAAAATCAAATACTCCCCTTCTTCCCCCATCCTCCCCCTTCAACACCGCTGTAACTCCTCTTCAGTCCAAGTTAACTAATAAAATACCATCCTACTCAGCCTCCTCAAACTTTTACGGATAGCTTACAAATCAACTCCTAATTTACTTGTTGAAACCGCAATCGAGTTCCTTCATTAAACCCGAAATAAGGAAGAGTGTACATACATATTCTTTCAACGGCGTAGTGAATGATGCAAGGATGTTCAATGTTGCAGGACGCTATGAATGATGAATGTCCTTGGTCGTAGTCTCGCACGCCCGGGTGAGAGAGAGAGAGAGAGAGAGAGAGAGAGAGAGAGAGAGAGAGAGAGAGAGAGAGAGAGAGAGAGAGAGAGAGAGAGAGAAAGGGGGAGAGGAGAAGGGTAAAGGGAGGGGAATACGCTAGTCCTTCGTACCGTGCCAGGGGGTTTCGTTGACAGGAGAGGGACGGGTGGGGATGGACTGCGGCGGTGGGAGAAAGGGGAAGCGTGGAGACAGTGAAGAAAAGAGTGAACGTTGACGAAAAAATCACAGTTCGTTTTCAGTACTAGACGTAAAGAAATAAATGGTGGAAAAAAATATATCTATAGGAAAATGGAAACAGAAATGTGAGTTGCTAGAATAGAATAAAAAGTAAATAAATAAAAGTGTTTGAAACTAAATGATAAACGTCACAAATAGAAAATATATAAAGTGTATGAAATAAGTCTGAAAAATGCATAAGCTGTGACGGAAATAACAGGTAGAAAAGAAAAATCTTGCGTGCAATAATGAATGAGAGAAAATACAGAAACATGCAAAACGAAAGGGTGGAACATGGGTGGAGATTGAAGAAGGGAGAGAGGGAGAGAAGAGAGGGAGGAAAGGAACGAAGGAAGGAGGAACGAGGGGAAAGATAGGGTAAAGCTGGTTATGGGGAGAGACAGAAAC
>JAXIVD010001209.1:56466-58966 GCA_036785275.1 Cancer borealis
AAGGAAGGAAGGAAGGAAGGAAGGAAGGAAGGATAGAAGGAAGGAAGGAAGGAAGGAAGGAAGGAAGGAAGTAAGGGAGGAGGTAAGAATAGAAGGAAGATAGGAAGGAGGGAAGGAAGGTAAGGAGGGAAGGAGAGTTATGGAAGGACTGTGGATAAGGAAGGAAGGAAGAAGGAGGGAAGGAAGGAGGGAAGGAGGGAGGGTAAGAAGGGAGGGAAGACGGGTAACGGTGGAAGAGTTTGGAAGGAAAGGCTTAGTTTAATTAGGCTGAAAAGAGGATTACTTACTCGCAAGTGAAGGTAGAAACTAGGATTACTCTGTCCCAAGCACGAGCACCAAGGAGGAGGAGGAGGAGGAGGAGGAGGAGGAGGAGGAGGAGGAGGAGGAGGAGGAGGAGGAGGAGGAAGGACCGGAAGGAAAGCACTCAGAAACACGATGCCCGATTACCGAAAATAAACGAGAGGGAACCTGAGCACCATTCTCTCTCTCTCTCTCTCTCTCTCTCTCTCTCTCTCTCTCTCTCTCTCTCTCTCTCTCTCTCTCTCTCTCTCTCTCTCTCTCTCTCTCTCTCTCTCTCTCAATGGTAAAACTACGCATACCGAACCAGTGATTAGCTTGATTATGACAAAACACAAACAACAACGTAATGAAATAATTGTTATGGATCCAACGACAATTAAATAAAAAAACAAAAAAAACAATAACAACAAAACAATAACAACAACAATAACAATAATAATGGTCTAAAAATAAATAAAAAAAACCATTTACATTACCAAGAAACATTATATATATACACACAGTTTTAAATCTACTAATCTTTTTTTATTTATACATTTTATTTATCAACATTTTTTTTCTCTACAGCACAAAGACTGGATGGAATATAACCTCATGTATATATTTTTTCTAATCTTTTTGTGTGAGTGGGTGGATGGGGTGAGGTAGGGTGGGTGGAGAGGGTGGGTGGGTGGATGGATGGGTGGGTGGGTGGGGTGGTATATTTAATGATCTTTATCTAATTTGGTCCCCGGGGCTCAGTGTGGAAGGACAGCCGCGTGCCGGTGCAACTTAACATTAATTCCACTTGTAATACTCAGCTCCTCCACTATTTTATTTTTATTATCTTATTTTTTCCACGACACAAAAACAATTTAATATACTGCCATCTGGTCCAATCCAAGGCTTACTTATATCCAGAGGGATCTAAAATATATATACTCTTGTGCACTCTCTCTCTCTCTCTCTCTCTCTCTCTCTCTCTCTCTCTCTCTCTCTCTCTCTCTCTCTCTCTCTCTCTCTCTCTCTCTCTCTCTCTCTCTCTTTACCTCGCTGTTTCGATCGAGTTGAAATGTTCACTCACTAACTCTTTTTTTCCCCAACTAATCCAATTGATCAGATTAAAGTCAACACATAAACCACTCTCTCTCTCTCTCTCTCTCTCTCACTCTCTCTCTCTCTCTCTCTCTCTCTCTCTCTCTCTCTCTCTCTCTCTCTCTCTCTCTCTCTCTCTCTCTCTCTCTCTCTCTCTCTCTCTCTCTCTCTAATGACTGAACGAATACAGGTGATAACACACAATAATTATAAAGTCAATCAGAATGAAATTGTGTAAACGTTCAGCAATTGGTCAGTGTGAACGCAATGTTTGCCTGTCTGTCTGCCTGGAGTAGGAGGAGGAGGAGGAGGAGGAGGAGGAGGAGGAGGAGGAGGAGGAGGAGGAGGAGGAGGAGGAGGAGGAGGAGGAGGAGCAGGTGGAAGGTTATGAGGTAGGAAATTAACCTTATTATTATTATGTCAAGGCTGAGCGGGGTAACCAAGGAGGTCGTCAGGGAAGACTTACGTAAAGACGGGAATTACTTGCAGTTTCATCTTCACCAGGACGCAGATGGAACCCAAACTACCACCACCACCACCACTACTTCTACTGCTACTGCTACTACTACTACTACTACTACTACTACTACTACTACTACTACTACTACTACTACTACTACTACTACTACTATAATAAACAAAAGCACGAAAAAAATCCATAACCCGAGTTAATGTAATGAATTTACCTTTTATTTTTATTTTATTTTTTTAATTTTCCTTCTTTTCCTTCCGCCTCTCCATTTACCAGTTGAAGAGAATCGTTTTTCGTTTTATTTTTCTTCGTTTCATTCGGTTTGTTCCGTTTTCTTCGTTTTTTTTTTTTTGGCTTCAGGAGAGACTTACAAAAATTACTACAAACAGCTTTACAACTTCACGCACCGACTCTTATTCTTCACTTAATGTCGCGCACCGCTCTAGTAAACAATTTTGGGGGTTATAGCGAGTGGGTTGGGGGTTTAGGGGGTCTTTTCGGGAGCGGGGAGCGGGGAGGGGGTAGTAAAACAAGTACAAGTGGAAGATAAAGAAGTGGAGTAGAGGACAGAGTGTAGCCAGCTGGTTAACGCACTTGCCTAACAACCAAGAAATCCTGGGTTCAAATCCTAAGTTGGTGGAGACACTTAATCCT
>JAXIVD010001209.1:63966-66466 GCA_036785275.1 Cancer borealis
CACACACACACACACACACACACACACACACACACACACACACACACACACACACACACACACACACACACACACACCACACAGTAACACAGGTGCCTCTACATCCATGAGTCAGTGTTTAGGGACAGTCTTGTGTGGCATAGTATAGTGTAAAGAGTGTGGCGGTGCGTTGACAGAGGAAGGGAACATAGAAGTGCGTTGAGAGTGACAATTAATATATAAAACGCACACACACTCACTCACACACACACTCACTCACACACTCAGTCAGCACCTCCACCACATCTCAGGGCGCCTCATAAAACCCACTACCACGTTCTCCATTAAGTCTTTTGTCACAATCCATCAACAGCAAAGTCCAGTAAGTGTATTCACATGTTAGGTTTTATATTTACTAACCTTAGGAGTGTATGTCGATCAGTGTGTGTGTGTGTGTGTGTGTGTGTGTGTGTGTGTGTGTGTGTGTGTGTGTGTGTGTGTGTGTGTGTGTGTGTGTGTGTGTGTGTGTGTGTGTGTGTGTGTGTGTGTGTGTGTGTGTGTGTGTGTGTGTGTGTCCAGGAGACGAATGCCCCCTCCGCCCCCCACCGTGAAAGGCACAAAGGCACATGAGGTTACATTCTTTACAGTACAGTGCGCCCACGAAAGGTATTTATTTATGTGGGTGTTCACTGTGCTGGGCGTCAATAGAGGAATGAAAGATGTATACAACGAAGGCAAGTCATTACTATTTTTTTTTCTCTCTCTCTCTCTCTCTTTCTCCCTTCAGAGTACTTGCTCCACCTATTCTTTCCGCCTCGCCTTCAAAGCCTTGCGTGCGTGCGTGCGTGCGTACACACACATCCTAACCCAATGAAGCGAATCCTAAACTTGTGCAACTTGTGCTAATGAAACTGTATTCACTTAACTTAATGTATATTAAGTCAAACGTGCTAATTCAGTGCGCGTTCTAATTGACGGAGGAGGAAGAAGACGAAGCAGTGAAGGAGGAGGAGGAGGAGGAGGAGGAGGAGGAGGAAGGTAGAGAGGAAGGAGAGAAGGGAAAGGAAGGGGAGGGAAGGAGGGAAGGAGGGAGGGAGGGAAGATGTGACTTACTTAATCATAACAAAGACCTTTCTCCTAACACAGGTGTGGGAAAGATGAGACCAACACCTGTGCTGCTACTGTTGGCGGCGACGGTGACAATCTTCGCCACCACCCAGGTAAGAACACACGATAAAAAATAACAAAATAGCATCATAAAAACACCAAGAAAAGTTGATCTAAGTATCAGCTTCCACAGACAAGATTAGTGTATCAACTCATTGTTTTAAATTGATGATATGGTTTTGCTGACACCTAACCTAACCTAACCTAACCTAACCTACCTACTAGACCACTACTACCACTAGATGCACTGCAGGACCTTATCAATCAATGTGTGTCAGGTGTTTACAGTCAAGTATAATATTGTCTATACATAATATCACTAAAACGGAGTACAAGGTAGTATCGCTAGTATACTAAAAAAAAAAATTACCTGGAATCAGCGCTAGTCAATGGATAGAAAAACATACTATATTATCATTATCATTATCATTATTATTATATTGTTATAGAAGCAAATAGATTCCAGGATATTGTTTTTTCCCTACAGGCGAAGAGGGACGATTTAGAGGCAGACAAGGCGGCTCAGAACATCAGTGGAGAGGCTGAAGGAGAGAGGCGTCAGGTAGGCTCAGGGGAACAAGGTGGAGACGACCTAAGTGTGAGAAACCCAACCCCTGGCGACACGCGTGGAAGCAGACTGAGGCAGGGCGGAAGAAGAGGACAAGATGAGAAGACAGATAAAAAGAACGGGACGGAAGACAGAAGGAGGAAGAAAAAAGCAATGAAAAGACAGAAACGAAAGAATAAGTTGAAAAATAGTTCGAAATACAAAACGGAAAAGAAAAAACAATTGAAACTGAAGAAGAATGGAAATAGGAATGGAAGGGAGAAAAAGAGACAAAACCCTAACGAAGAGAAAGTGAAGAAATTGAAGAAGAGTGCGAAGAGAAGGACAATAAAAGTGAAACGAGATGATCGGATGACGAAAGAGAGGAAGAGAAAGATGATGATGAAGAGGAAAATGAAATCACTGTCAAGAGATTCAGAAGAGAAGGAAGTCAGGAAGGAAAAAAATACAGAAAATCAACAAAGAAAAAAGAAAAATAGCAGAGCAAGGAAGAATCAGAGGAAAATAAAAAACACTCGGATGAAAAAAGACAAACAGGATAGAAAGAGGCGAGATAAAAAGAAAGAAAACAAAGAGTCAGACAAGGGTTTAGAAAAGTTATCCAAGAAGCGAGAATCACCCCCTCAATACGAGCTAACATATGGATGTAAGTCAATTATTGGTGTTCTATGTGTATGTCTATGTCTCAATCTATCTGTCTGTCTGTCTATCTTACTAAATCAATCTCTCTTTCTCTAATATTTAGTTAGTAAGTGTTAAAAAAAATTCAGACTGACCCAAAACATA
>JAXIVD010001209.1:71466-76466 GCA_036785275.1 Cancer borealis
CCATAATCATTATTCTTCGCCTGAATAGCTATGCTCATATAATGACTAGCTTTCAAAGATGAACATATGCTAATTTATGTAATGTTGAATGAGTATTATTAAATTCTTCAAATGTTTCGAATATGTTTAATTATTATCATTGTCATCACCATTGTTATTATCATTAATTAATGTTATTATTGCAAGTATATCATTACACCATAGTGACACCCACATCACACGCTAACTCGCCTACTGTCATGTATCAGAAGAGATGAATAAATGGATTAAACACCAGTCAGTCTCTCATTATCTCTCTCTCTCTCTCTCTCTCTCTCTCTCTCTCTCTCTCTCTCTCTCTCTCTCTCTCTCTCTCTCTCTCTCTCTCTCTCTCTCTCTCTCTCTCTCTCTCTCTAAAGTGAACGCACTCAAGCAGCCACCACGACGCCTTATCGTAAACCTTGTTGTAAGAGATGGTGGTGATGAATGTCTTGAAAGGGGTTTATTGTGCTATTAATATAACACTAAACATGGAAGTTTATCCCACTCGAACAACGTCATTGGTCAACAAAAATGAAGTGAAGTTTAGTTATATTTGTCTACATCTTAGTATTACTCCATTACTTCTCTTTGGGGTGAATTATATTATCAATTAGAGAAGGTAATTTGCGTCAACATTTGTCAAGACTTTAAGCATTTTGAAATAGTATTAGTTGTCCTTGGAGAGAAAATAATAGGTTTAGTTGTGCCAGCTTCTCCTCATAAGATCTATAACACACAGAAAGGATCATCTTCGTAGCCTTATTACTGGACATTATTCTAAGTTTGTAATGTTCTTTGCATGGTTTAGTAACAAAGGCTTCATTATATACTCCATTTGTGGTTTTAGAGGTATATAAATATATCTTTAGTCTTTAAATATAAAAAAGCTCTGTTTATAAAGCCCTATATTCTATTGGCTCTACTTATTACCTTCATCCGTGGTATCTTTACACACGAGTGAGAATTCGAGACTCTGTGAATGGTAGAATCAACATCTTTAACACATTCTACACTTCTAAGTATAACGAAGCAGGATTCATAATAATTATTTTTTGGTTTCTTGTTCCCACTTGAAGAATGTGACTTTTATGATTTTGCACAAATATTCCTACAGTTTTTGCCTCTTGCTGTCTAAGAAAAAATATATAATTTGTCACCATTTTCTTCTTTACACATGCCTTAGGTAAACACACGCACGCACACACACGCACACGCACACACACCTGTCCCATACATGCCTTCTCCCATCCCCCCACCTCCAAGACACACTTTTCAAACACTAGCTCCATTATTTCCTTTCACTTTGTGCTTCCTTCCGACGCACCTGAATAAATATTACCAAATAAACTGCTTTTTCACCTGCACAAAAAGAACAAATTATACCCACATTATGTAGTATCTCAAAGTCACAAAAGAAGAAAATAATACAATAACTTTTTTCCCTCGACACCAACACTCACACTAACCAATAACAATGACAATCAATGACTAAGAATATGTTGACTACTGTGTGTGTGTGTGTGTGTGTGTGTGTGTGTGTGTGTGTGTGTGTGTGTGTGTGTGTGTGTGTGTGTGTGTGTGTGTGTGTGTGTGTGTGTGTGTGTGTGTGTGTGTGTAAACCACTTTTCTTTCATCATGTCCATCCCTTGAGGTACCGATATGATGTTCCGTTGCTAACACCTGCGTAGCTCCAACTGAGGTGTGGTTATATAAAGGCGAGAGAGAGAGAGATTAAGACGCACAGAGGAACAACAAGGCCAGTGACAACACCTGCCTTGCCTTCACGCACACTCAAACCCACCCAGGAACACAAGGTAAGAGTGACAACCTTACTTCCATCACTTAAAACTGAAATTAATACGAAAAAATCAAGTATCGTTTTGGCAGTGTTGATGTATGAGTGTATTAGGTAATGTAAAGATAAGTTTGATCAATATAAGGGACTAGATAGGTTTATAAATCTTTAATTGGAGTTCTGTATCAAAGGACAGGTAATGGATATTCATTGAGTAAATTGTAAGGTTGTTTTGTCCCTAATGTGCACCAGGGAGTTTCAAGTCTTTCCTTCCTTGTTGAGTAAAAGCTTAGAGAGGAATGCACGAGGCTGACTGTGTTAATTTTTGAACAACTAAGAAGTTTCCTGAACCATCGCTCTCAGATCTAGTTGTTTTGGTCTAATGGCTCTTATCTGACTCTCTCTCTCTCTCTCTCTCTCTCTCTCTCTCTCTCTCTCTCTCTCTCTCTCTCTCTCTCTCTCTCTCTCTCTCTCTCTCTCTCTTTCTCTCTCTTTGCTCCACCTATTCTTTCCGCCTCGCCTTCAAAGTCTTGTTTGCGTGCGCGCACACACACACATCCTAACCCAATGAAGCGAATCCTAAACTTGTGCAACTTGTGCTAATGAAACTGTATTCACTTAACTTAATGTATATTAAGTCAAACGTGCTAATTCAGTGCGCGTTCTAATTGACGGAGGAGGAAGAAGACGAAGCAGTGAAGGAGGAGGAGGAAGGCAGAGGAGAAGAAGGGAGGAGGAAGGTAGAGGGGAAGAAGGGGGGATGGATGGGAAGGGAAGGAAGGAAGAAGGGAAGAAAGGAAATACAAAACCTCATGACAACAAAGACCTTTCTCCTAACACAGGTGTGAGAAAGATGAAACTAACACCTGTGCTGCTACTGGCGGCGGTGACGGTGACAATCTTCGCCACCGCCCAGGTAAGAACACAACGATGATAATAAGTA
Source organism: Cancer borealis (assembly GCA_036785275.1). Taxonomy (NCBI): domain Eukaryota; kingdom Metazoa; phylum Arthropoda; class Malacostraca; order Decapoda; family Cancridae; genus Cancer; species Cancer borealis. Next base: position 74,226 of record JAXIVD010001209.1, read on the forward strand.
ACAAATAGACACAAAAATACCGAAAAAAGTGAAGTTGTACACATTCTAACACAAAAAACAACCAAACAGGATATTGTTTTTTCCCTACAGGCGAAGAGGGACGATTTAGAGACAGACAAGGCGGCTCAGAGCGTCAGTGGAGAGGCTGAAGGAGAGAGGCGTCAGGTAGGCTCAGGGGAACAAGGTGGAGACGACCTAAGTGTGAGAAACCCGACCCTTGGCGACACGCGTGGAAGCAGACTGAGGCAGGGCGGAAAAAGAGGACAAGATGAGAAGACAGATAAAAAGAACGGGACGGAAGACGGAAGGAGGAAGAAAAAAGATGATGTGAAAGATAAGAACATGAAGCGAGGTAATCGTGAAAAGAAAAATGAAACCCCAAAAAAGAAACCAAAGAACATATCCAAAAATGTCTCGAAAAACAAAACGCAGATGATGAAGAAAGCGAAGAAAAAGGAGAAAAAGAAGAAAAATAAAAAACGAGGTAAACTGAATAAAATGAAGAAGAGTGAGAGAAAAACAAAAAAGGGGAATAAAGAAGATGAGAATATGAAAGACAGGAAGAGAGGAAAGAAGATGAAGAAAAGGAGAAAATTATCCAAAGATTCAGATGAGGAAATCGGGAAGGAGGAAAAGACAGATAAGCGGCAGAGAAAGCAGAAAAAAGGAGAGGAAAGGAAGACTAAGAGGAAAATCAAAGAAAAGATAATGAGGAAAATGAAACCAAAGTCAAAAGAATCAAAAGAACAGGATAAAAAGGAAGAAAATAGAGAAAATCGGAGAAGAAAACAAAAGAAAGACGAGAAATGGAAGAATTGGAAACAAGTCGAAATTTTTCAGACGGAAGAAAATCAGAAAAGAAGGAATAAGAAAAAACAAGAAAGAAAAGAAAGCATAGAGTCAGACGAGGATCTAGAAAGACAAACTAAAAATAAAGTATCACCACCAGCTCAATCGAGAAACACACAAGTAAATGGAAGTAAGTCAGTGTGTGTGTATGTGCGTGTGTGTTTGTGCCCAGTCTTCTTTCTCTAATATCCTGACGACGTAGACGAACATAATAACCACCTAACCTAACCTCACCTCACCTAACCTAACCTTCGCCCTCCCGCCAGTTCTGATGGACGTGTGCAGCGGCTCCATCACCTTGGACTACGGCGAGACAGTCATCTACTACTCCAGCAACGACGGTTTCAATGAGAAGTGCAAAGCCACAGTCAAGGTAAGTGCCTCGCTCAGGTAGATAGAGAAATAATGTTAAATGATAATACATCTCTGCAGATTCTTTTTTCTACATCTGCATGGTGTGTGTGTGTGTGTGTGTGTGTGTGTGTGTGTGTGTGTGTGTGTGTGTGTGTGTGTGTGTGTGTGTGTGTGTGTGTGTGTGTGTGTGTGTGTGTGTGTGTGTGTGTGTGTGTGTGTGTGTGTGTGTGTGTGTGTGTGTGTGTGTGTGTGTGTGTGTGTGTGTTTATGCCTACAGAGTCCTGCGGGCACGATGCTGTTTGTGTCCTTCCCTCAATTCAACCTGAACGCGCTGGGATGCAGGAAGGAAAACATCAAGATCAAAACCAAAGGAAAAAAGTAAGTGTTTAAAAATAAGAAAATTAATAAATGAATGAATATATAAATAAATCAATCATATACCTAATTACCTATAAACATATAACTCCATCTCCCTCTCACCTCCTCCTCCTCCTCCTCCTCCTTCTCGTCACCAGGATGAAGCTATGTGCCGATGACCTACCCTCCGGTGATCTTTTTGAGGTTAATTCGCTCAAGTTCATCTACAAGCGAAAGGAGATATCGTTTGGCGAGCGTTCAGGAGGGTTTGTGTGTGTCATCAGGGTCATGGGAGGTGAGTCTAATACACACACACACACACACACACACACACACACACAGACACACACACACACATATACACACATACACACACACGTACATACACACATGGTGATTTACATGAAACTGTTGACCACACCTACACATTGTTATTCTGGTGGTGACGAAAATGTCCTGTTAGGGAGGAAAGGTGTTGAGGGACAGGTGCAAATTAGAGGGGCCAGCCACACCTGTCGTGCCGTGGCGAGGCTCATTACCTAGTTAGTGACGCTGTTTTCAGGGTTTACTAAGGATAAGAACAAAATTAGGCGGCTTGATCGTTAGGTTCACCGCCTCGACGTGAAAAGACGAACCGGTTTTTATTCACGTGAACTAATCAGCGGTGAAGGTGAAGTCGCA
>JAXIVD010001209.1:81466-83966 GCA_036785275.1 Cancer borealis
TAATTTTGTGCTGCACTGATTAAAGAGAAAGAGAAAGAGAGAGAGAAAGAGAGAGAGAGAGAGAGAGAGAAAAAAAAGAAAAAGAGAGAGAGTTTTATCCCTTGTACAACACTCTGTATTAAAAGTAAATGCACTGTCTAATCAAGCATTCATATATTTTTCTTTTATCCAGAACACAACGTTTCGTATATTTATTTATTCATTGATTTACTTCTTCCAGCGAAATAAATAAATCAAAAAAATCTCTGGAAACAAAAATATGACTTCCAGGATTATTTCATTTGGATATTCTTTTAATTTTTTTTTTAATACTACAGTACTTTATCATATTTTTTTTCTTATTTTTCTGGAATTGCCTATATGAATTGATGGCTTTTTAGAATCACTCGAAACAAAAGAGTAAAAAACAAAACAAAAAAAACACACACGAATTGACATGAAAATGAACAAGAAAAGATAGACATTTTTTTTTACACTTCGAACCTGAGATTAAATAAAAAAGTCTCCCGTTAAAAAAAAGAAGAAAAAAAACCAGATTATAAAACAGTGTGGCAAAAAACATTACCACAGAATAGTATTTTTACGGTTCTTTGTGTGTTAAGCTTCAAGACCACCACCACCACCACCACCACCACCACCACCACCACCACCACCACCACCACCACCACAACAACAACAACAATACAGCCACAATACAATAATACAACAAAGACTAACACAGAGAGAGAGAAAACTAGGTCTAGGATACAATACGTGTACTCTTAATAAGACAGCTAGGCTCCTCCTCCTCCTCCTCCTCCTCCATGTCCACCCGTCACTCCGTCAACATCCCTTACCCCCCCAAAGGTAATCCTATTGCCATGTCCTTCACGGGATGCGGAGGCTGGACCTATTAGATCACTCTCCTGCCGTCCTGATTATGCTAATATCCTTTAATATGCTAATGAGATCCTATGAACTAAATGCCCTTCTGCCGATACACATCTGAGCCCTAAACGGTAAGGAAACAGAAGGAAACTGAATATATAGAAATTGATGGATTGATGAATTGATTAAGTTATAATTGTATGTATGTTATAATTAGGGATGAATAGGTATATGTATTATTTTTGTTTTGTGTCTTAATTTTGGAAGGGAAGGAATAAAATTAAAAAAAGTGATAAACTCTACGGACATGTAGCTTAATTTTTCACTAAGACTTGAGAAAAGAAATAAAACAGAAAGTGGAGTCATGGAACACACACACACACACACACACACGCACACACACACACACACACACACACACACACACACACACACACACACACACACACACACACACGCACGCACACACACACACACACACACACACACACACACACACACACACACACACACACACACACACACACACACACACACGGAGGGACACACTCTGCAGCAGAAGGCGATATAACGAAGGAGTGTGGTAAAAGATTAGGTGTGTGTGTGTGTGTGTGTGTGTGTGTGTGTGTGTGTGTGTGTGTGTGTGTGTGTGTGTGTGTGTGTGTGTGTGTGTGTGTGTGTGTGTGTGTGTGTGTGTGAATGAAACATGTAAAATAAATCAATCAAAGTTCTAAAAAAAGCAAATAACTTCAATGCAGTAAATATTTGCTCGACAATATTATTTAAAATTGAATAAGTAAAATCTATGTAAAATAAATGAAATAAAGAGAAATAAACACATATATAATTTTTCATCTTTATTGAATATATTTCTATAAACAAGAGAACCTAATTCAAACACATTTTGAGGTACACAGCTAAAAATAGAAATATTTATATAAATAAATAAAAGAGACAAATAACAATATATTAAAAAAAAAAACAATTTACTTAACTAAATATAAAAATAATAATAATAACGAAATGTCAGAACAAAAAATTTATATATATATCATTAATAATTTTAGGTTAAAGTATAAGATAATTGATGTATGGTTGGTTTACATTTTAGAAATGGTGAATCCTTTCATTGAAAATATTATTGTTTTTATTTTTACTTAAGAAAAACATTATTATTCGCTATAGATGAGAAAAAAATATTATCATTTCCTATCGCCATAGCTTTTTTTTCTTCTTTTTTTCTATATTTTCTAACTGTGGTGGTGGTAGGCATTTTGAGTGAGACTCTTTAGATGGTCTGCCTCCGCCCGTTAGTAGCGCAGGTTATTTTATAGTGACGCCTCGTGTTTCTTGGTTTTCTTTGTTATTGAGAGAGAGGCTACATGCTGCCGCGGAAGTTCCTCAATGCATATAACATTGCAAATCCCGTTCCGGATAGTATTGTTGCAGCATGAGGATGATCTTTGACCACTCAGCCAAAGAAAAGTGGCCATCGGATATCAGGACTCGAATCGCTACCCACTGTACTATCGCCTTTCCAAACTAAACGGTGCTGCTGTGTTCCTCAATCATGCAACACAGCCAACACATAGATGAACAGCATCACTGGAGCCACAGCACGAAGCAAAAGCAG
>JAXIVD010001209.1:88966-95729 GCA_036785275.1 Cancer borealis
AATTACAGACTTTTTTTTTTTTTTTAGAGTGAGAGAGAGGACAGACTGACGCCTCACTGATCAAAGGAAACACACGTCACAGACTACTCAGGGAAGGGAGGGAAATATAAGTGGAAGAGGGAGGGAAATATAAGTGGAAGAGGGAGAAAAATATAAGTGTCATGAACCCCGGCCAACTGTTGTTCTCTCGTTAATTAATGAAACTTTAAAATAATAAACATAGACAACAAAACAGGAGACGACGTTACTGTGTTATAAGTTGATTTTTGTTATAGACTCTTTCTCTATCTATCTATCTATCTATCTATCTATCTATCTCACTTTCTCTATTTATCTACTTCTCTCTCAACGTTTTAACACTAAGGTCAACCACTTCAAGCAACAACTCCAACAGCGAGACAGGTTTGAGTGACACCCTTTGAGGCGGTGCTGTGCTGGTGGTGGTCAGTCAGGTACACGAGAGGTGGAACAAAAACATGAAGGTAACAACAGGGAATAGCTACACACACTAGTCTGTATTGGTATGGACGAGGCTTACCAAGGCATACTAGGGCGAGGGAAGTGGTGCCATCTCAGGTTACCGAGCCGCGGATGGTATGGAAATATCAGTCAGAAAGTGTTTGGTCTACCCGAAACTAACATTTTTAGGACCCACCAACCTTACTCCCACACCAACCTCAAACCCCCCCCAACCTCACCCCCCCCCAACCCAATGCTAGCTGAGGGAGTGTGTGGCTTTTTGTATCGACCATAACAACAAGACACACAGATAAACAGACATAGAGACATATAATTTGACTCTTATAAATCCACGTCCTATGATACACATTCTTTTCAGACAGACAAACAGATAGAATTAGACTTATACACTCCCTCTTTCACGCTCGTTTCATACATGTTCTATACAGTCAAGTGGAAAGTGTGAATTAAGAGGGAAGAGTATGTTAGGTGTAGTAATGTGAATAACCTGTACTGTTCCTGTTACATGTACGTGCGTGGTGTGTGTGTGTGTGTGTGTGTGTGTGTGTGTGTGTGTGTGTGTGTGTGTGTATGTGTGTGTGTGTGTGTGTGTGTGTGTGTGTGTGTGTGTGTGTGTGTGTGTGTGTGTGTGTATTACTTTCACGGTGTGCTATCTCGTTGATTGTGAAAGTTAATAGAAGTAATTAATTATCTCAGTTCCTGTCGATGCTTTGTACCGGGAAAAATTATTATTATCATCATCGGCATTATTATTATTATTATTATTATTATTATTATTATTATCATTATTATTATTATCATTATTATTAGCCTGAAGTAACCCTTAGTGATAGAAAACAAGTGTGTGCAGTATAATAAAATAAGGTTTAAAGGTGATATACAAAGCAAACAGGCATGACATGAAGCAGACAAGTGAGGGAAGAAAAGGGAACGTGAGATGAAGTGAAGTGAATGATCATGGAGGGGAAGGAAACACATACAAACGAAGGGGAAGCTGTAGAGGGAGTGGAAGAGGGAAGGACAGAAAGTGAAGAGGGAAGCTCGCGCGACAAAGAGGAAAGGTAATGAGAGGCGAGGGGAGAGAGCATCGAGAAATTCCAAGGTAAATAAAAGAGGATATTTTGAACAGTATGCGCAGAAAATGTATCAGAATGTGCCTTCACGCGCAGATGGAGAACTAATGAATGACAGGAGTGTAGTGAAAAAAAATATTGCTGAGTTGAAAATGGAAAAAAAGAGAAGGGGGGGCCTAAATATTTTGTAAGTTTGTTAAATGATATACATAACACATCAGTAATTGGTTGTTTAGGGAGTGGTGAGATGAGATGAATACTAAGAATACTTAACTTACTAAACTATATGTATGAAGATATATGAATGAATTGTTATGTAAATTGTTATGAAATGTATGTCTATATAAGGGTAAATAATTATAAGCTTGTGTTACTGAGTGCTGTCTCTATGGCTTCCAGACGTCTCTATGAATGTAATACAAGAGATATACAATTCAAGGCCAAACTATTAAGTAAAACATGAACAAAAAAACGCGATGAATGAGAGTGAGAGTTAGCTATTGCCTTGCAGATGACGTAACTCAGGTTTCAGAGGCAAGAGAAAAGTTGCAAAATTTAGTTACACAAATTCCAAACACGTATGAAGTGGAATTCAAAGCGAGTGTTGCAAGGTTGGTGGAGGTGTTGCAGAGATGAAGCCTTAGAGGACCGTGAGGTATTACGAAACATTGGATCTGGCGGCAATATTTCATTATTTGTGTATAACTGATGCAAATAAAAGGCTTCATGGAGGTAAGGGATCATCAGGGGAGGAGGAGCAAGGAGTCTAGTGTGCTTTGTGAAGGAATATGCAAAGAAGAGGCCGTGTTTGTACCCGAGGAAAGGAAAATGTTATGTTTTGAGGTGAGGTTGTAGCAAGTGTTTTGTGTTTAGAGGATGAAGATCTAGAAAGTAATTTATATCCAAGGGTTGAAATGTAATTGTAAAAATCTGGCTCACATTACCACTCCTAAAAAAAAAAAAAAATCATATATAAAACTATCAAAGAAGGTTGACCAAATATAGTTTTTGAGGCGTCTTGATATCCCTCTTTTGAAAACACTCTACGTAGTTATAGGAAGATAGAAAAAAACAATAATAATTAGGCAGAGAGCAAGAACGTATAGGCTTGTTGATGTTAGTTATCCTTTTAAGCAACAACAACAACAAGAACAACAAGAACAACACCACCACCACCACCACCACCGGTAAAGGGGTCATAAGGTCATACAGGGAGCCATGGGAAGCCAATCACCGTAATGCAACACCCTCACCCCCCCCTCTAAACCCAGGCGACGGTCATTCTGCTTGATGGCCGCCCCCTGCCCCACCCACACCCCCACGCCCACGCCCCCGCCCCCGTCACCCTCTCCTCTTCATGACCAGCGTTTCAGTAACTCCTGGACGGCCTCGCAGCAGCAGCGTCGCTTAATGGGTGAGAGTTGATCCCCGCGAGGCTCCGGCCCACGCGAGGGACATTTTAACAACGCGAAATGAGCAATACGCGAAGTCAGGTCGAGGGTCAGGTCAAGGATAGTGAGTGAGGGTGAGTGAGAGTGAGTGAGAGTGAGTGAAGGTGAAGGAAGGAAGGTGAAGGAAGGAAGGAGGCGAGGGTAATAATCTGTAATGAAGCCTGTGACGAGGTTATTACGAAAGGAAAAGACAAGTGTAATTTTCTTTTATACTTTCTCGCCGTCCCTTTCACCTTTATTAGCAAATGGTGGTGTTCTTTTTTTGGTTTTTCTTATTTTCCTCAATACAATAGTCTGTCCGGTTCATTACAGGTGCGTTGTGGTACTTACTTGTTAGGGATTGGTATGGGAATGAAGGTTTCTGACTGATTGATGACTGTGTTTGTGTATGTGTGTGTGTGTGTGTGTGTGTGTGTGTGTGTGTGTGTGTGTGTGTGTGTGTGTGTGTGTGTGTGTGTGTGTGTGTGTGTGTGTGTGTGTGTGTGTGTGTGTGTGTGTGTGTGTGTGTGTGTGTGTGTGTGTGTGTGTGTGTGTGTGTGTGTGTGTGTGTGTGTGTGTGTTTCGCCGGCAAACAGGGCACCAATGAAACTTCAGAACGAGCCTCAGGGTGGAGTCAACTTGATGTAGGAGGCAGGCAGATTATGCACTCAAACTTCAAACAACTTAGCCAAGAAAGCACGACAGCTGATGCTTAGAGGCAGAGATGGCGGGAAGGTGAAGAATTTATATGTCAAAATAAGAACTAAAATACTAAAATAGAGATAAAAAAGAGAGGAATAGAGAGAAAGAAAGGAAAAAAATAGAGATCCATTTAACCAATCCTCAACAATCATAATCATTACTGTTATCATTATTATTATTATCTTCTTAGACTTAGAGAGAACAAATAAAAAAAAGAGAGAGAGAACCATTTAGCTAACATTCAACAATCATAATCATAACTATTACTATCATCCTTACTATTACTATTATCATTACTACTATCAGCTTTATACTTATTTCGAGAAAGAGGCACGGGGAGGTAATGATAATAGCGCTCATTATCTAAGGGAGGCAATTACGGTAAGGGCTTCCTATAAGGCTGTAGGGTGCTATAGGGGAGGCTTAGGGCTTGAGGGCGATTAACGTGGGGGGGGGGGGGAGGGAGCAGCGGCAAAGGGCCATTAGAGAAGGGAAGGAAATAAATGGTTTGGGGGAAAAGAGAAGATGGAAAGAAGGATGGTGGTAGTGGTGATGGTGGTAATTGTGGTAGAAAGTGGATTGTGGTGGATTGTTGTAGTAGTAGTAGTGGTAGTGGTAGTGGTAGTAGTATAGTAGTAGAAAATAATCCACCTGATGGAAGAAACTATGATTAGAAGAGAACAAAAGAGAGAAAAAAACCCCAGACAAACAGACAGACACACAGACTATTAACTTATCACAATGGTATACACTCCTAGTACATTTTTTCTCACAAACAAAAAAAACAAACAAAAAAAACAACAACATTACAAAACAAATACTAAGAGTGACATGAGGCTTATATATAAAAGTTTATTTATTTATTTATTTATTTATTTTTTGAGGATGGCGAATATTCTGTCATAACTTATTTAACTTTGACAAAATGTGTAAATTCAACGTGTGTCATTTTATGGAGAACGAATATAGAAAATAGACCAAGGGCAGTGATGTATTTTCTCTCACCTAATATCTTTGAGTGCAGTGTGTGTGTGTGTATGTGTGTGTGTGTGTGTGTGTGTGTGTGTGTGTGTGTGTGTGTGTGTGTGTGTGTGTGTGTGTGTGTGTGTGTGTGTGTGTGTGTGTGTGTATGTGTGTGTGTGGCGTGACTTCCGGATTACAGTGTTACGAAAATTTGCCACATTCTCCAAGATTAAATTAGTGAATTCAATAAAGTCATCACGAGATTGAAAAGTTTTTTTTATTTATATTTGATTTAGTTGAAGGTTTTGTGAAGGAAATGAAAAACGCAAGAACTTATAAATTAATAGAAAAACAAAAAAACAAATAAATAAACAAAAAATAAAGTAATCTTACATTCATTTCAGAACATTTAATTAATCTCACAAAATGATTCATATATCTTAACCATCTATTAATAAAACCCATAATTCCGTTCAGATTAACTTGGCGAATAAACTCCACCTCCTTCAACCCACCGACAACTAATAACATTTTCCAACGGCCAATCAAGCTTCAAGGATTAGCGTCAATGAACCAATGTTGTGCCTCAGACTGGGAGGAAGGGGCGGTCGATGGTGGGGAAGGGTGGGGGATTGTGGGGAGGTATGAGGGTGGTTGTGGGGAGGGTTGGGGGTGGCAGGGAACGGTAAGGGATAGTGGGAAGGGGTAGAGTCTATCCGCCAAGTTAATCTGGACAAATTTAATGAGTAATCCCGAAATATTAATAGAAAAAGTACATTAGTAATTTAGAAGAAAAAAAATATAAAAAAGATAAAAAAGATAACAAATTTTGGTGATTAGTTTCTTGATTGACTGATTAAATGATTGTTATATGAACTGACTAATTAATTCAGTGACTAATTAATTCAATGCCAGTTTTACAATGAGCAAATTAACGGATAAATATAGTAGTCTCTGAGATAAGGATCATGATGGTGATAACTATAATGATAATAATAATGATAATAATAATAATAATAATAATAAATAAAATTAATACGTTTTAATAATGATCCTTTCTTTAAAAACAGTGGAGGAGCCTCATGCCTGGGAGGGAAGGAGGGAGGAAAGGAAGGAGGGAGGGAGGAAGAAGAGAGGAAGGGAGGAAGGGAGGGAGAGAGGGAGGGAGGGAGGGAGGGAGGGAGAAGGGAGAGAGAGTGAAGATAGAGTTCATATTTGCTTGAAGAATGTGGTTGATTTAATATTTTCCCTTTAAATTCTCTCTTTCTCTCTCTCTCTCTCTCTCTCTCTCTCTCTCTCTCTCTCTCTCTCTCTCTCTCTCTCTCTCTCTCTCTCTCTCTCTCTCTCTCTCTCTCTCTCTCTCTCTCTCTCTCTCTCTCTCTCTCTCTCTCTCTCTCTCTCTCTCTCTCACGTAGCACTCACTGGCTCTTCCCTTCTCTAATGCTCTTCCCTCCCTCTCTCTCCTCGTACTCCAAACACTCCTAAACTCAAGCTCGTTCACTCCCACTCACTCACTCACTCACTCACTCACTCACTCACTCCATTCACCCATCCATCCACCTTCTGAAAGCTGCTAGGTATTCCCCCTCCCCCTCCCACTCCCCCCCTTGCCCTCAGAGGACTTCCGCATAGCACCTGAAGAGGCCACAGTACCCGCCCTTGTGGTTCTGATGTCGTAGTTACCCTTAAAAACATACACTCGAGTCTGCTCATAGAAAATGTCACTCCAAGGAAAAAGGAATGAAGGTTGTGATTCTCTTTCCAGCTGTGAATTTTAGTTTAGATCGTAAAGGTGGGAATTGATGTGTGAAATGCGGGTTTTTTTTATGTTTTAGTTTTTATTGATGTGTGAATTGTGTGTCTATATTGTTCTTTTTGTTGTATTGATATGTGAAATACGTTTATCTTTTTGTAAGGCGGAAAGAAGGAATGTTTTTATAGTTATTACGTATGAAAAAACATCAATTCTTGAACTATTTTGCATAACTTAGATCTTTTTTTTACATCACGCAAAAATAAATAACAAAAGTAAAAGTTGAGTAGGATTTATGGGAGATAGAAAAAAAAATATATATAAAAAAAAAATTGGGTACGTGAATCAGCTTGATCTGTGAG
>JAXIVD010001210.1:5000-15000 GCA_036785275.1 Cancer borealis
TGGGCGTGGAGGGATATTTTGGGTTTGGGCGTGTAGGGATATTTTGGGTGTGGGCGTGGAGGGATATTTTGGGTGTGGGCGTGGAGGGATATTTTGGGTTTGGGCGTGGAGGGATATTTTGGGTGTGGGCGTGGAGGGGTATTTTGGGTTTGGGCGTGGAGGGATATTTTGGGTGTGGGCGTGGAAGGTTATTTTGGGTTTGGGCGTGGAGGGATATTTTGGGTGTGGGCGTGGAAGGTTATTTTGGGTTTGGGCGTGGAGGGGTATTTTAAAATACTCCCCCACGCCCACACCCAAAATACCCTTTACACACACACACACACACACACACACACACACACACACACACACACACACACAGACACACACACACACACACACACACACACACACACACACACACACACACAGACACACACACACACACACACACACACACACACACACACACACACACACACACACACACACAGGACATGACAAACCTATCTTAATGTCACGTTCTACAAACTACCAAACTTGGACTTATTATTACCCCGCCCCTGTGAGTGAGTGCCTGCCAGACAGTGCCAGTCAAGGATTATATCAGAGTTTATAAGCCTTGGTGCCTCTGTTCCCAGTGTCGTCTTCTTGAAATATCTTTCACAAGTGTTCAATTACTTACAACTCTACAACCAACTTATAACCGCTACTACCAGCCTCATAAGGTAAACAGTTTCACACGCACTAACATATATATATATATATATATATATATATGTATATATATATGTATATATATATATATATATATATATATATATATATATATATATATATATATATATATATATATGATTTCTAGATATAGACAAAGCTTACGACAGGGTAAATACAGAAATGCTTTGCAGAGTTTTAGAAAAGGTTGAGCTAAGTGAAAAAACAGTCAAAATTATCAGGAGTACTATGTATGTTGAAACCAAAACTAGATACAATCTAAGGAATATAGAACCAGATTGGGTGAAGAGTGAGAGAGTGGTTAGGCACTCTCTCCCTAGCACCTCTAACACTGTGTACGCCTTTACACACACACACACACACACACACACACATACACACACACACACACACACACACACACACACACACACACACACATACACACATACACACACACACACACACACACACACACACACATACACACACACACACACACACACACACACACACACACACACACACACACACACACACACACACACACACACACACACACACACACACACACACTTCTTCTTCTTCTTGTGACCGCTTTCGCTTTTTATCGCTTCGCAGGTCCTCTTTTTCTTCACTGTTCTGCTCTTGGTATCTATTATGTCCGTTTTCCCCACGCCTGTGTCAGGAACTCTTTAGCCGCTCTTATGATTTTCTCTCTCTCTCTCTCCCTCCTTCTCTCCCCTGTACAGGCCCAGCACTGTAAGGATTCCTCCGTCCTCCTCCAGTCTTGTACACCACTCCTCTCTTCCTAACACTGCCATTATGGATCCGATCAGCTTGTCTCTTTCCTCATCGTACCTGCCACACTCTACTAAGAACTCTACTAAGAAGCTGCTACAGTCCTGATCTAACCCATCCCTGTTCCTCGCCTTCACCTCAAGTGTGCCTGTCCTAGCCTTTACTAGTAGCCTGCTGCCCCAATCTCCTACATGCCATTTGAGTGCCTCAGGCCTCTCCTTACATCTATACCATTTCAGTGTGGACTTAGCTTCCATCCCTGCCTGCCATCTAGCTAATCCACCCTCTTCTATCCTTTTCTTTACCTCTCTGGGCTCCATCCTATGCCAGTCCTCTTCCAAATTCTCCCTTCTTTTCCATCTATTCGTTTCTTTCTTCCATGATGACCTGCCATTATTTTCCCTCAGTACCTGCTTTACCCACCTATCCTCATCAAGTCCTTCCATCTTCTTTACGAAGTTTAATTTCCCTTTAACTATCCTCTCCCTGAAGGTACTGCAGCCCATCTCTCCTCTAATGGCTTCTATTGCTGCACTGCGTGGAGCGCCCAACCCCCACCTACCTATTCTGTTCTGACTCCTCTCCAGCTTTGCTATGTCTCCCTCCCGCTAATAGGTAATCTCAGACCCATATAAACAGTACGGCACAGCCATCCCCTTCCATAAACTCCTTCCTACTTCCTACTTATTAATTGATCTACTACCTGCATTAATTATCATTCCTGTCATCTTCCTGGCCTTCCCCTCATTAATCTTCATCTGTTTCTCTCCTCCTATTCCTTCTTTACTCACTTCTAACCCTAGGTAAGTGTACCTATCCACCACTTCCAGTATGTTGTTTCCTAACACCCACTGCCCCTATCCCTGGCTATTAAACTCCATCACCTTGCATTTCCTATCACTGTACCTAACATTCCACTCTCGCCCATATATACTGGCTACCTGCAACAGCTCTTCCATGTCCTCCTTGCTCTCTGCCATTAACACTATGTCATCAGCATACGCTAGGCAACCTAATCTCCTACACCCAACTCTGACTCCCTTCCCTGTCATCCTAATCCTCACTATCAACTCCTCTATGTATAAATTAAATAATGTTGGGGAGATCACACATCCCTGACGTACTCCTATATTGTTTCTCAGCCATCCAGTGCCAATGTCACCTAACGTAAACCTCACCTCGTTATCCTCATACAGCTTTCTAATCACCTGCACTACCTTCCTGTCTACCCCTCTGTGTGTCAGTAATGTCAATAACTTGCTCCTATCTACCCTGTCATATGCCTTTTCCAAGTCTAAGAATACTGAGTACAGCTCTCTTCCTAACTTTTCATTCTTCTCTATGACCTTCATCACTAGCACATTTTCTAGACCACCTCTCCCCTTCCTAAAAACCACTTTATTCCTCTCCGAGCACCCTACTCTCTTCTATCCATGTCCTCAGCTTATCATTTATCATCCATCCAAATGTCTTAGCCAGGGTGTTCATTATTGCTATGGGTCTGTAATTACCACCGTGTTTTGAAAAAAAAATATCAGCTCTGAGAAAAAAAATACCAGCGTTGTTTACCTCTTTATCTTGGTTTTTGGTCTTGCTTAGGGCTGCGACGATTCAGTCGATCATATGAACCCTGGTGAAGTCCTGTGAGGTTATCACAGGCGTGTTAGCCGACCCGTCTTCTTTAAGAAGGCGCTGGTGAGACGGATGACAGCTGGTTGTGGTGAGGGGTGGACGCCTGCTGCTGCTAGCAGGGTAGGCAGGTCAAAGGTGGTGACGTTCAGGGCCAGGAGTTGGGAGCGGAGCAATACTCGGTGAGAGTGGTAACGCGGACACTGTAGTAACAAGTGTTCGATAGTCTCCTGAATGTTCCTGCCCCACGGGCAGTGTTAGTCAGGGGACAGACGCAGGCGGTGCAGGTGAGCCGTGAGTGTTGTGTGGCCGAGGCGGAGGCGGGTGAGGGCGACATCTAGGACGCGGGATTGTTTCCGTATCCGCGGCTGTGGTGAGGAGTCCCTGCGGTATTGGCCCATGGATGTGGTGTGGAGGGCATCTTGGAGAGTGTTGTCCCAGGTAGAGCGGCAGACCCGAGAGATGAGACGCTTTGCCGTGAGGAGGAAGGGGGAGAGGTGTTATGTTTACCTTGGAGGAAGTATAACAGGAGAGGCCATGACGTCACACGAGTGAAGCCGCTATAAGCTCCGCCCACCTATGCAAGTCAACCCAAAACATTGCGCTGCTGACTAGAGCCCCGACACTCACCCACCTCAATACTTTGTCGTTATGCCGGCTTGTTCGGTCTATGGCTGCACCAGGAGAAGTGAGGATAGAGAAATATCATTTCACCGTAAGGTGTAGAGATTTTCACGGCCAATCATTGTATGAAATGCTAGAAAACTGGGTTAGATCATTAGCACGCCAAAATTTGCGGGAAATCGAAGTGACGAGTTGTCTTCATAATTTTACGCACAATTTATCTTATGTAAGATCTCCATGCAAATAAATCAAATTTAAGTAATGCATAGATCTATATGTATCATCAGAAAGGCAGTGAACATATACTATTGACTATTAAAAGTCACAAATGTGATAAATCTTGCCGTGTTTGATACAAACTTCTCTGCTACAATATTCACTTTGACAGTTATGACTTACACAAGCAAATAGTAATCAAATTACTGGACTATATAGTTCCTTGTATCTTCATAATCAATATTAACACATTGTAATTTCTCAAGAATTTGCCTAGTCATTGCATCTTGGCAAGTGGTCTTGACATTACATGTAAACGCCTTAACACATTGTAATTTCTCAAAACCTTGAAAAATTCTGCAAAAAGTCTTGGATAAGGATGTCGAGTTATGGGAGGCAATCATTGGCTCTTTTGATTCCAATAAACTTTTTTTGGTAAAAGTGCAGAATGAGGCCTTCTGCCCTTTATTTTTCTCTCCTTCCCTACATACTCAACATAGTGTACTCAACCCATCTGTGAAGGTTTTAATAAGGGGGATGTAGGAAAAGTTCTTACGATCAGTAATCAGGATAGAACAAGAAATAACGGTTACAAACTAGAATAATGTAGATTTAATAAAAATTAAAAAAAAGGCAGAAATTGGTTTACAAATAGGGTGGTAGATGATTAGAACAGACTAAGTCAGCAGGTAGTTAGTGCACAGACAATAGGGAGTTTTAAGAGAAGACTAGACTTCATGGATGCGGATGAGAGGTGGGTGTAGGTAATAAGGGGGTTAGGATTAACAGGAACTACCTAGTGCAGGCTTCAAGGCCTTTTTTAGCTTTCTTATTTTCTCATGTTCTTACGGTTTCAGGGGGGGTAAATCAATATTAACCTCGCAAAACGTCTTTGAAGCTAGATTATGTTATGTTAGGTTGGTTAAGTTAGGTTAGGTTACGGTTATGTTATGATTGGGTTAAGTTAGGTTTGGTTCAGATGTGTTGAGTACATTATGTATAGTATGTAGGGAAGGAGAGAAAAAAGAAAGGGCAGAAGGCCTTATTCTGCACTTTTACCTCTATTTTTTTTAATTGAAACATTAGATTGCCTGACTATTTTGGTTCCCTTTTTGCATGGGGCCCTAAAGTCATTCCAGGGGCTCCACTAACGTCATATATATATATATATATATATATATATATATATATATATATATATATATATATATATATATATATAACACTATATGATATATATATATATATATATATATATATATATATATATATATATATATATATATATATATATATATATAACACTATATGATATATATATATATATATATATATATATATATATATATATATATATATATATATATATATATATATATAACACTATATGATATATATATATATATATATATATATATATATATATATATATATATATATATATATATATATATATATAACACTATATGATATATATATATATATATATATATATATATATATATATATATATATATATATATATAACACTATATGATATATATATATATATATATATATATATATATATATATATATATATATATATATATATATATATATATATATATATATATAACACTATATGTGTAGTAGTGGGCAGTAAGGAAACTCAATCTTCTTATATATAAATATACTGGAAGTAAGTAGTGTACAATGCAGCAGAACTGTCGCGACGGTGTGGCTGTAGAGCGTGCTGTTGTCAGGGCGAGAGCTGCGGTGGAAGTCCGCCTCCCTCACGTCTCCTCGCTGGCCTCACCTCCGGCTTGACGACACACCGAACCACAGTCCCGCCTGAACCATCGAACAAGGGAGCCGGAATCTAACTACCTTGTTAAATAATTCAATACACTTGTCTACTACGCAACACGCCCATACATACACATTAAGCACAATATATAGTGAACAGAACACTCCCCCCTGAATCTCATTCACATAATAGTAGCTACATTTTCTACAACAAAAAGAAAAAAAATCACGAAACACACACATGCATGCACACGCACTCACACAAAGCCTCGTGCGTACAACTTATTTACAAATGGAACATTCTTTAAGCTTCCTGATCCTCTCTGAACGCCTCGGCATCTCAGCATCTGCCGCTGTCGTGTCGCCGTCCCCTTCTTCATCGTCATCAGCTGCGTCTTGCTCTTCTCCGCCATCAACTCTGACAGGGAGCCGAATGAGGAGCTCGTCATCATCGTGTCTCCCCTCCACCGTACTGTCCTCGACACCGTCACCAATACGCGGACGAAGGTCTTTAACATGACGGGGAACTCCGTTGACTTCGGCGGCATGGTCTGACAGCATCCTCGTAACCGTGCCTGCTTCATACAGTGTGTCACAGCGAGCGTTGGGGGGTTTGACCCATACTTTATCCCCGTCATGATACGGCCCCCTTCCTGCCAGGTCTTCCTCTGTAGTACGCGTACAAGGACCCACCTCGCGTATTCTCACAGTGTACCGGTACAGCAGGTTTGAGGGAGCAGTTGCTGACTCTACATCATCCAGGGATCTCAAGTTATATAAATACACCGCCTCCTCCACAGAGCAGCCCTTCCTTGCCGCAATAACCTTGACAGAACGGTGGCACCTCTCTACTATCCCATTCCCTGAAGGAACGTGCGCACATCTGAACCGCAATGTGACATTCCACCGTCGTGCGAAACTTGCAAAGAGCTTGCTGCGGAAAGCAGTGTCGTTGTCGGTTAGTAGTTCCTCCGGCGCTCCGCGTTCACAGAAAATTGCTTCCAGCTGCTTAATAACACTCTCGCTGGTTTGAAGCCTCAACTGTCGCCATACCGTGAACCTTGACGGACCGCAGTCGATGAGACTCAGGTACGGCTTGCCTTTGAAATGAGTTATGTCCATGCCGACCCGCTGCCACACCTCGTCCACCTCCAGGCTCCCTCTCCGCCACTTAACGGGTGCAGGGTCGATGGCATGACAAGTCTCGCAGTCCGCCACAATGGAGTGTACTTGCCGTCGGGTGACTGTCGGAAGTACCCTCTTTACAAAGTAAAGGGTTCGTTTTACACCTGGATGTCCTGTAGCGTGATGAATCTCCGCTATCTTACTGTCATCCACTTCAGCAGTGGCAGCACACATGGGTTGCAAAACAGAGGAGAGAGTAGGCGGCGTGGGTGGAGGAGGGTGCGGGACATGTGCCTTTAACCAGCGCTGTGGCACACGAGTCAGACTATCAGCCTTGTTACCACTGGACGGGACGAGTATCACAGTCAGCTGAAAGGCGTATTCTTTCACCATCGATGTCACGATGCCAATCCTTCTCCGAATAAGCATCTCACTCGCCGCCTTTGTACGAAGTCTGCTCCTTCCTGTCAACGCGTCAGTAATCCAGCGATGCACCGTGGAGGAGTCAGTTAACAACTCCACCTTCTTAAATTCCCAGGCCAGCGCGAGATTAAGTCCTTTGATGACAGAGTCTAACTCGGCCATATTAATGTGCGTGGCATCGTCCTTACGAAGCTGGCTGGCATCCTCTACGACGCATCCATCCACCTCAACTGCAACGCCGAGAGCAAGGGAACTAGCATCAACCCAGATCCTGGCCTCGTCACTCCTAACACTCCATTTGCCTCGAACCGGGTCATTCTTCCTGACTTCGGCGTCAGTCTCCTCCAGCATCCTTCTTAGTTCTCCGTCAGTGACAGCGTCGTCCCACTTTTCTGTTAGGTTATTCACCTTCCTCTTCACGTAAGCCGTAGCCATTCGTAGCCACCCGCACACTGGATAATGGCCTGTTAACTTGCCGCAATATGAGAACACCGTCCGTCGCGTCATCATTTTCGGTACATCTGGCACGGCGTTGTCTCTCCTCCAGACAAGATCTCCTTGCTCCCCCCAGACCTTTAGACCTAATGCTCGCCCACCCTCAGCGAGCCTCACGTGTGGGGAGCTAGTCAGTCCATATTTCTTCAGGTGCTGTTCCACATAACTGGCCGAGACGACGTCCTCGTTGACTAGGATGTCATCGATGTAAGCAGAGGTTCCCTTCCGTACGACTGGGTCTTGTGAGAGGACACAATCCAGCACCGCCCTCATTACCAGCGGAGCCACGTTCAGGCCGAAACCTAACCGCGTCAGGCAGTACCGCCTTCCCTTAAAGCTCACTGTCTGGTAGGGCCACAGTGAGTCACGGATTCGTATCTGCAGGTACGCCTTGGTCAGGTCCACGATGCACACATTCGCACCCTGTCTCCGCCAGATCCTCAGCTTATCCGAGCACACGTCTGAATCTGCCGTAAACGCGTCGACGTGCGTGTTGAGTTCCCGGAAGTCCATTACTGGGCGCACCTTACTCTTGTTCCGCTGCACGACTGCCATCAGCGGAATCAGCCCCTTAGCCGGCCCGTGTACCCGCTCGTCATACGGGAGCAGCCACCCATCATCAATCCATTGCTGCAGCTCTTTCTCGTACGATTCCCTTGCGTCTTGGGGCACAGCATACTCAGCCGCCTGGTTCCGCAGGACCCCGGGCTCCTTGCCCTCTGCCCACTTCCATGCAGCAGTCCAGCAGTTCGCACTCTGGTCGTAGCCGGCAGTGAAGTCAGGTTCGTCCAATTTCAGATCCATGTTTGTAGCAGCACAAATCACGTCCTCAACTCCAAAACGCACTCCACACTGAGGATCAACTGTGACCCCACCGAGTTCACGTACGCCGTCCATGCCCAGAATAAAGGGGAAGCCAAGGGGCATCTCTGTGCTCACACATACACAGACATCTGCGCGAGCGCCACCGTGTAACTGAAGTCGCAACACGCCCGTTCCTTCGCACTGCCACTTATCCCCACTTGCGGTAACCAAACAAATATCGCTCCTCGTCCACGCCTTACAACAGGAGACATGAGCAACATTGCGCGAACACCCTGTGTCAACCAACACACGACGTCGGACTCCATCTACTTTCAACACAGCACTGGGCAGCACCTCTTTTACTGACTGTCGTAAGAGGAGGCTGGCGCTGATGCCCTCTCCGTTCTCGTTTTCCCGACACGCCGAAGCGAAATGGCCGGCCGCACCGCACTCATAACACTTGCCCCTGCGTCGTGGGCGGCCCAGACTGCCCCGTCCTTTCGCACCTCTGCCCGCACCAGTAGCGTGGCGGGCTAGACAGTCTCTGGCGAGGTGATTCGGGCCACCACACGTGTAACACCTGAAGTTCACGGCAGCTGCGCAAGGTTCCCCACTCGGCGTCGTTGAAGCCCCGAAGCACGCCTCCGATAACGACCCAACAGTGCCGTCGTCCTTGAGGACTGCTCTTGCTCGCGCTAGAATCTGCTCCAAGTCGAGTGTTTCCAGGCGCGACCCAGCCCTTAGGAGCTGGCGAACACCCTCTGGCAGGCCGGTCACAAAAGCACAAGCGAGGGCTTTGTCAGTCATCCCGCCAAACAACATGACTAAGCGTCGCAGCTCAGCCAAGTACACGTCAGGGGTTTCACCACTGCCCAACTTCCTGTTAATGAACTGTTCATAGGCCACGTACTGATCCACTGCAAACGCGGCCAACAGCGCCTTTTTCACTTTCTCTGTTGACTTCCTGTCAGGCTCAGCCAGCTGTAGGTAGACGGCGAAGAGGCATGACACTCGCCACGTCGCTAATATTCCGCAGCTTGCAGACCAACTCCAGCTTCTGTAACCACTCCGTCACCGAGTGGTTGCCACTGCCGTCGAACTCGGGAATGAGCTTCAAGTCAAAACCCTCCATACTGCCTAGATAGCTTGTAGTAGTGGGCAGTAAGGAAACTCAATCTTCTTATATATAAATATACTGTAAGTAAGTAGTGTACAATGCAGCAGAACTGTCGCGACGGTGTGGCTGTAGAGCGTGCTGTTGTCAGGGCGAGAGCTGCGGTGGAAGTCCGCCTCCCTCACGTCTCCTCGCTGGCCTCACCTCCGGCTTGACGACACACCGAACCACAGTCCCGCCTGAACCACCGAACAAGGGAGCCGGAATCTAACTACCTTGTTAAAT